>VWZF01000730.1:1045514-1082700 GCA_013396755.1 Sclerurus mexicanus
GGCACTGCGCGGGGGCGGCGGCGGCGGCGGGTCGGGATGGGGCTGGGGCAGCACCCCGGCCGGGACCGCTCTCGCTCGCTACCCCGGTACGGGGAGAACACACGGAACCCTGGAGGACGTCCCCCCGTCTGTCTGTCCATCCGTGGCTCGGAGGACAGCCCGGCCGTGCGGGGCGGCCCCAGGGCCCGCGGGGCTCAGTGNGTAGGCTCCCTTCTTGGATTATTTTGTGCTCCGTCTGGCTGTTCCGCTTTGCACACACGGGGGAGGCACAGGCTGCAAAAGAAGGTAAGGTAATGCGGAAAGCAAAAAGTTTGGGCTTATTTATTGCTTTTGCCCGCAAAGTCTGTGTCGTGGCTCAGCGCGGGACCTGCCTGCTCCCGCCAGCTGCCTGTCAGCCCCCCAATAAAAAAATAAAAATTAAAAAAAAAGGTCTTTTTTTAGTTGAGGTGGGAGGGAGGAAAGACCGAGGCGTTCACTGTGGGTGTGCTTGAGTGTGTGTGAGAAACCGGGACAACTGCCTGTGCTCCCGGGAATGGGGTTTGCGAGGCATCCACACGCGAAGAAAGGGCTGGGGAGAGCCCTCGGCCCGGGGATCCTCGCTGTCCCCTGCCAGCCTCATGCTCCCGAGGAGGCGCAGGGAGGGCGGGCTACCCCGGCTGCTCCCCGGGCAGGGGCCGAGGGCCGTGTTTGGGCTTGGGACATTTGGTGCGAGGCGCGGCGCGGGGCTCCAGGCTGCGGGGCAGCTCCAGGCTGCGGGGCAGCTCCAGGCTGCGGGGCAGCTCCAGGCTGCGGGGCAGCTCCGCGGCGCTCCCCGCGGGGCCCTGCAGCGCTCCGGCCCTGCGGGGCCGGGCACGGACCGCGGGAAGGGGCAGCGGGCGGCAGGTTTGCACTTCCCAGCCGTGCAGGCTGGGCATGTGTTTAGAGGGTACACACGGCCTGGCGTCGTGCGCCTTGTAACGTGTGTGCTCTGCCCCGGCATCGCTGGAGAGAGAGCGAGGTTTAGGGATGGACGTTCTGCACTGTTTGCGGATCACAACGGGGCTTCCCGGTTTCCATCAGTCCACAGCGCTGAACACCGGACATTTGTTTCCCCCGCGCACAGAGGCAAACCAGGCAGGTTTTTGTTTGTTTTTTTTTCAGACCGATGGAGGTGTTTAAAATCAATTCACAAAGTCCATCTGGGAATCTCTTTTCTCACGCTGAGAAAATCCGAACTGATTTAAAGGAGCGCCCTGCTCGCGTTTGACAGGCGAAGGTCCGTCTCCATCTTCGGGGGAGCGAGGAGGACACACACACACACACACACACAACATGATAGGGAAGGGGGAGTCGGGGCTTTTTCGGTGCCTCTGCATATGAATGCATTGGTGGTTCCACCCCCCCAATGCCCCCCCACCCCCCAGCTGGATGCGTCAATATTTTTCATCACACCGCTGGCATGCAGTAAAATATCGTTTTGAGCTTGTAAGTGAAGCTTGAAAAAAAATGCCTCAATTAAAATGTCCTCTGCCCTTAAGACAAGAAGTCAATGGCGAGGTTAGAGAGGGGAAGGGGGAAGAGCCCTCCCTTAGCAGCATTTCGAAAGTTTATTTAGAGGGGTTGTAAAGCACGGAGACCCTCACACGGGGGTGGGGAGCGGGAGGGGTGCCGGGCAGGCGGACGGGGAGGAAGGCGGGGAGGGTGTGGGCTGCTCGTCCCGCTCTGCCCTGCGGATTGCTCCGTGAGCGGGGCTGCGCCGGTGCTTCCCGGCGGTGGTCTGACCCGGTTTTGTGTGCAGTACGTGGATGGATGGATATATATGCATCTATAGCTATGAGTGTGGGTGTATAATGAGTGTATGTTCAGGGAAAATCACCTAGCCAAAGGAGGGTCAGGAGGGGGCGAGCGGTAGACAGGGATTGATAGCGGCTACCTGCTGCAAGCGCAGAAAACTCCCGCGGAAGAAAGAGCTAGTTTAAAAAAAAAAAAAANGGGCCCGCAGCTGCCCCGCCCGGGGTCCCGGTGCGCTCCGCTGACGGGAGCTGCGGGCTCCCCGCATCGCTTCCCCCGCGCCGCAGAACGAGCCGTGACGGCCACGGCGCTGCGGGGCAGGGAGCAGGGCAGCAGGCGCTGGGCTGGAGGGAGAGCTCTTCCCCCGTAACTTTGGGTGCCAGAAGGAACGGCGCGGTTTCTCTGCAAGGGGTGTTTGCAGAGCAGGGGTTTGTGTGTGCGTGGGGTTTCTTTTTTTGTTTGCTTGTTGTCTTTTCTTTCTGAGATGTGCCCACCCGTTGCTACGTGATGGAGAACTACTGCCAAATAAAAAGTATAATGAATTGCAGCCATGGGGTGTTGTGCTGGTGCTGAAATGGTTAAATTTTTCGTGGTACCTTTTTTTTCAGACCGTTATAAATGTTCGTGTTTAACAAACCACCACATACAGCACCTGCTTTACTATAGAAAGTGTTACAAAGTAAAACCCCTTGAATCCGAGTTTAATGAAATAAGCAGGTAATCTTTCTGGAGGGAGACTATGAAACTTCCTTAATGAGTCGTTGCACTTAATTACTGAAATACAGGCCTGGAAGCTACCGTTTTGTGTTCAGCTAACATTCCATATATTACTGTATGAACCTTTAAATAACTTCTGTAGTCATCCCATCCTTTTAGTAATTCACTGAANTGCTGGAGGGGAACGGGGCAGGGACCACCGCCTGGCTGTCTGAGCGAGGCAGTGACCGCGGTACCTGCGGAGCCCTCTGCCCGCGGCCGGCACCCTCGGGGCGAGCGCAGGCACGGGGGCACTGCGGCCCGCTCCCCGCGGGAGGAGGTGTGGATGTGTCCGGGAGCTCGGGGCTCTGNTTCCCCCGTAACTTTGGGTGCCAGAAGGAACGGCGCGGTTTCTCTGCAAGGGGTGTTTGCAGAGCAGGGGTTTGTGTGTGCGTGGGGTTTCTTTTTTTGTTTGCTTGTTGTCTTTTCTTTCTGAGATGTGCCCACCCGTTGCTACGTGATGGAGAACTACTGCCAAATAAAAAGTATAATGAATTGCAGCCATGGGGTGTTGTGCTGGTGCTGAAATGGTTAAATTTTTCGTGGTACCTTTTTTTTCAGACCGTTATAAATGTTCGTGTTTAACAAACCACCACATACAGCACCTGCTTTACTATAGAAAGTGTTACAAAGTAAAACCCCTTGAATCCGAGTTTAATGAAATAAGCAGGTAATCTTTCTGGAGGGAGACTATGAAACTTCCTTAATGAGTCGTTGCACTTAATTACTGAAATACAGGCCTGGAAGCTACCGTTTTGTGTTCAGCTAACATTCCATATATTACTGTATGAACCTTTAAATAACTTCTTTAGTCATCCCATCCTTTTAGTAATTCACTGAAATTTTGTGTTAAATTCTGCTAGGAGGAAGGGCCAAAGCCAGAATTATAATTGTTTCAATAGACCTGACAAAAATTGCTTCAAGTTACATCCTTAAATCACACATCTAAACATCAGTACTTAAATGTTGTGTATGAAGTTATAAATAGCTTTATAACGAAAGATATGTGGAATAGGTTCAAATTAGAAATGCTATTAAAGAGTTGGTTTGTTAGGCTGGGATTTACCACTTTCGGAAGTGAGGTTACATTTACCTGAAAATAATTGTGATGCTACTAGAACTGATTTCTTTCTGTATTGAAATATCACTGGGGTATAACGACAGGAAGATTTCTAGTAAGCCATTGCCATAAAGTGAATTAGTCTGATTTTGTGAATGTGAGGTGTGAGGTAATTGCAGAGTCTTTTATTTTCTGTATTCCTGGTTGTAATTTGTTTACAGAATTACTGCTTTATCACCCAAGGGAAGTATTTTTTACTCTGACACTCGAAAAAGATCATTGTTTTTTCAGTGCGACTCTCAGTAAGGTATAGACCAGTCCTGTCTAAATCAGTTTGGAAATATTTTGAACTGTTGGTACGTATTTGTTTGTTTTAAACTGATTGAAATAACCACCATGTGGGAAATGTCCTTCTTATGACAAAGGAGATGGAGGGAGCATGCATCTTAATGACTGATGAGTAACACTTTAGAGCACTAAAAAAATATCCCTTTGTTTTAAGCTATGAAATTGTAAAGATTAATGTATATCTGCTTATATGTGAATGCTATGTAATCATGTAATCATCTATTTACAAGTAAATGTATAGTTGTGGTTGCAGATAATTTTTTAATACTATGAAGGAAGAATATTAATTTGTATAAACATTTTATCCCTTTTTAAAGTTCAGAGTCTATACTTTAGTTTTATATTCCCACTTATTATATTCAACAAACTGTGGAATTTAATTTTTTTTCTCCATTTTTTTAGTAATATTGCTGGACTCTAAAGCACAACAGACAGAGTTGGAATGGATTTCCTCTCCTCCCAATGGGGTAAGTAGTCCAGGCAAAAACTAAATTCCTAGAGACAAGCAGTTACTTTACTGTAGCAGTTGAAAGACCTACTTGAAACTAGCTCCCCCTCATATTCCTCTCAGTACTTGTACCAAGTATTTATGGCTTCCTCATTTTCAGAATGAATCCTCAGGTTACAGTGTCTCAGGCTCTTTAGAGACTCACCTAAATGTTCTTGGTACCTTGTGTTTTGTAGTCTACTCCTTTGTGCTGTACAGATGATTACACTATATTCCTAACACAACATAAATCACTTTTTTCCTTTTTCCTCTAGAAACATCAGATTTACTTCTGTGTGGAAACTTTCTAAAAATATGCTTTTCATTTTCTGTAGAATGGGTGATCATAAATGTTTTTGTGGTGTTTTCTTTGTAATTGAATAGCACAGATTGAAGTGCTCTAGAATAAAAACATTTATATTGCAGATGTGCTTGAAATGATATTCCAAACTTGAAACATCCCCAAGTCTTGAGGGGCTTGATATCTGGAACTAGGCACAAATGATGTGGTTAAGGCCACCTCCAGCTTGTTTACAAATTGATTTCATGGTACTCTGTGAAGTGTACCATAGTAAAATACACGATTATAAAAACGAGGTGTTTGGAAACATCAGTGTTATTGTCTTATTTATTATATATGTAAAGTTGAGAAATACTGCTTTCAATCTGAATTAAAAATTATAATGTTATGAAAGCCCTTCTTCCTCAAGCCTTGAGGAAGAACATTTTCAGAAAGACATAATGAGTGTATTGTCCTACCTTAGCTCGGTTCTACATTAGCTCAGTCTGACAAATCATAAATGGTATGGACCGTTCTTACTCATGGAAGCAGTTTTGCTGAATCTGTTGTGACTCCTTGCATGAACAAGAACTTGGGAGATCAGTCCCTTAATCTTCAGCGCATTAAGAAATCTGGAGCAAGAAGAGCGTGAAGTGTGAGTCGGGATATAAAAGTGTAACAAATCCTTTAAATAAGAAGAATGAAAATGTGAAAGTGTCTTTCTTTAAAAGCAAGATTGTAATATCAATACAAGCATAAACTAGAAACTAATCTAAGGACTTCGGAGAGAATGTAATATGAGCTCAACGTGCATGATGGCTAATAACTTCAGCATTAGCGTTTTGCACTGATTGAAGACTTTAGCAGAGGTGTTTGAAAGATTAGCTCGGTGGCAGTTATATTAGGCTAACCTGTAGATAATGAAAGACATGTCAACACATGTTACACATGTCAGCATACTGAAAGATGAAAGTAGAGTCAAATTCAACAAATAGTAAAAGGCAACTTTCATAGGTAGAAGCCAATTTCAATCAGGAATTAAAAGTGAATGAAAACTAATGGCTGGATTTGTACGCATGAAAATGTTCAGAAAAAGTTGCCTGTAAATTAACGTAAAATTACCATTTTAATAGTGTAAATTTTAATTACTGAATTTTCTATTATGCAATAAAGACTTTTGGGAATAAACACAGAAAATCTTCTTCAGAAACTGCTGCATTATCGCAGTATGAAATATGTCAGTCAGACACTTGTTAAACGCCTCATTCAACTGCAAATGCTACATTTAACACTGTTAGGATAACTAAGAAGTTAAAATGCCCTCAACTGAATCCAATAGAACAGGACACATTCAAATGAAATTGCATGTATATCACTGTATTTTGCAGCAAGTCAAAGAAAAGTTGAGTTTTCTTGCTGTAAAAGCTATGATATAATTGATCCCTATAAGAAGACTTTAATGAAGGGTGAACTCACATGGCGTAGGTGAAAACATCCTGAAGTACTGATGTATTTTTTTCCCTTGCAGAGCTAAAAAATAATTAATACTAGGGATAACAAAAAGTAGGACTTCTTGTGTGAATTTTTTTTGTATTGTTTTCCTTGACTGTAGCATAAAAATCTCTCTGATACTATAGTTAGTCTCATGTAGTGGGATTTTAACTCTGAGAAGACTCAATTGTGTTGTATGACAAAAAACCAGGCTGATTTTTTAAAATGTATTTTGTTTGTGAGATGCACCTTTTTTTTTCTTTTGTGTTTCAGTGTGTTTGTTGTTTTTTGGTGGGGGAGGAGTAGGGTTTTGTTTTGGTCAAGCAATCCTCATCAAAACCCGAGGAGACAGACTCTGTTATGTGGTGCATTAGAGTTGCTTTCACTTCAAAGATACAATACATTGTCTAACTGAATGTCTCATTGCAGAATCTGGCTTGGTGTTTTGAGGGAAGAATGCCTCCACAAGATAAGAAATAAAACAAACAAAACCCCCAAACCAACTCAAAGAAACCCCAAAGCAAATAGCACTACTTGCTATGAAATGGAAAATATGAAATAGAGTGAAATTTTAGGCTTTAAGTCTTTTATGTCATCTTGGTGGGATTTTTTTGGTTGTGGTGGTTTTTTTTTTGTTTTGTTTTGTGTTTTTTGTTGTTTGGGTTTTCTTTGATGGGAGGATGTTTTTTTATTATTGTGACGTGGGCAAAACCCTCTCAGTCCAAGACCCCCCCCCCTTTTTTTTCCCTTGTTTGTATTAGTTCTTATAGAGGTGGAAAATGTATTACTCATTCAGATCTAATAAATCTCTTACGAAGATAGCCATTCTTTTGTTCTGAGGTTAATACAGTTGCAGTCACTTCAGCTAACTCCATGAGCATTTCCTAATGTATTTCAATCATTTAATACCATGTATACCACGTTTATATTAACTGTAGGTCCTTGAAATGTGCATTGATATTTACAACTTCTGTGCATTTCAGCATCTGCAGCCATGATATATTTTGTGGTGATAACTCCCAGCATCAATTCAGCCACATCTGCTTTTTCTTGGAACAGACAACAATATTAAAATGATCTCATTTGCTGTTAGATAGACTTGCAAGTACTGTATACTGTATGGCTCTTGGTCTGGGAAACCAATGCCTTCCACACTTGGTTGCCGGTGTAAGGAATGTCAGTGGATGTTCCATCCTGCAGAGGTGCTGAGTATACTAGTCCCACAAAGCACTTAAGCACATGCTTACCATTAAGCTCATAAGTACTCTCACTGATCTTAAGCACAAGCTTAAGTGCATTATTGACACAGTGCCAGAGGGCCAAGTGCCATACAGAGAAGTCATGGTTGCCTGTATTGTGGGGTGAGGAAAGCTCACCCCCCTCCTCTAATTTATTACAGCTGTGTTTTCTGCAGTCAATGAAATGTTACAAGAAATGTGAAAAAAACTGAGAGACAGATTTTGTTTTGGTTACACCTGGGCAGATCTGCCTGGTTGATTTTAGTGGAAGGCTTGCCATTGCTGGAGATGCAAATTCCCACGCTACCAAAGGCTGTTACAGGCTTACCAGATCATTACATAGTTGGTAAGCTAAAGAGGCAACATCAACAAAACGCAGGCTTTGACCCAGTGAACTTTCAGTTTGTTTGTTTTTAATTCCATATGTAATGTCATGGTTCATTTGAACTCCCAAATAAATGAAGTTTGCTTCCCTTAACATGGGTGCAGCCAGTGGACAACATGTGAGGTGAGGAGGAGCTGCCACTTACCTCTTTGATTTATAAAAAAAATCCAGAAGGTGGACTGAATGAAAAGGGGACAGCCAAAATGTTTTCTTGCTTTTAGATTTTTAATTCTGTCATTTTCTCTTGCCTTCTCTCTATGCCGCATTGATCATATAGGAGTGAGAACCATCTGACTCACAAGTTTCAGGACCTGATCCCATGCTTTCTGTACAACTACACTGAAAGTTTTACATACACAAGTTTTATGTACTGTAACGCTAGGCAATTTCAATTTCTAAAGCTTCACTGATTTTTAAGTTTCTTTGGAAGAGAAGCTGCCTCCCTTCTTTCAGTCTTTGCTTACTGAAAACCATTGTAACCTTAATGAAATGTGTGTGAGCCCACTGTATAGTCAGAACTTGGCATGCTGAACAGCCTTTTCTGAAGCTGCCCCTTTGCAACGTTGCCCTTGATATGACAATGATTTTTAGAAGTCATTTATATGTGGGAAAGACACGGGGGCAGAGAGAGCTGCATTAATATATATTTACTTCCTTTAGGTGCTTAAGAGTATTTTTAAAAATAGCCTACTGTTAAAAAGGAGGGAGACATCAGTTATGTGAAGCTTTTTAAAAGACACAGTAGTTACATCTGGTGACATACTTCTTGTTGTATTACTAACTGTTTGTTATCATTTTAGTGGGAAGAAATTAGTGGACTGGATGAAAACTACACTCCTATACGAACATACCAGGTATGCCAGGTGATGGAATCGAACCAAAACAACTGGCTTCGGACTAACTGGATTGCAAAAAGCAATGCACAAAGGATTTTTGTAGAACTGAAATTCACTCTGAGGGATTGTAACAGTCTTCCTGGAGTTCTGGGGACTTGTAAAGAAACTTTTAACTTGTATTATTATGAAACAGACTACGACACTGGCAGGAATATCCGAGAAAATCAATATGTAAAAATTGACACTATTGCAGCAGATGAAAGTTTTACCCAGGGTGATCTTGGGGAGAGAAAAATGAAACTTAACACAGAGGTGAGAGAAATTGGACCTTTGTCAAAAAAAGGATTTTATCTTGCATTTCAGGACGTAGGGGCCTGCATTGCTTTGGTCTCTGTCAAAGTCTACTACAAGAAGTGCTGGTCCATCATTGAGAACTTAGCTATTTTTCCTGACACAGTGACTGGCTCAGAGTTTTCCTCTTTAGTAGAAGTGCGAGGAACTTGTGTCAGCAGTGCAGAGGAGGAGGCGGAGAACTCGCCGAAGATGCACTGTAGCGCGGAGGGAGAATGGTTAGTGCCTATTGGAAAATGTATCTGCAAAGCAGGATACCAGCAGAAAGGAGACACATGTGAACGTAAGTAAACACACAACTTGTTGTAAGTTATAGGTCATGTTCTACCAGCTTATTTTTATTTTTCTTTTCTCAAGAGAAATACACGATCAGTCTGCTTTTGAAGTTTTTGGATCCTCAATCTGTCAAGTTCACACTGTTTAATTTAAAGCAGTCAGGCAGTCTGATTATGGAAATCAGTGGTTGCATACAGCATTTTTAAATTGAAACAAGAAAAGTTGAAGTATAAGTATAGGTTTGGGACTAACATTTTAAACTGGTAATGCTGAATGTCATACTTATATCAGAACATTGTATCAATAATGTCAGGTATGAGTAGGTAAACCTCTTGTTTTTTCACATGATCTGTGACAGAATTATAAGGAAACTAAAATAGAGGTAGCAGACTTAGAATGGGGTTAATAATGGGAAGAATACACACACAATAAAAACTGAGTTGGAGATTTGTGTCAAGTGTTTAAAAATTCAAACACAAGATAGATCTTTCAAACAGAATATCAAATTTTCAGAATAAAGTGTGATTTCTTTTCTGCAATATATTTTTGCATTAAATTAACTCTAAACTTTTGGCTTGCTATGGAATCATGGTGATTATTTTAAAATACCAGCAAATCAGGGACTACTGAATTGTACTTTCTAATTCAGACTAATTCAGTCATCTGTGTTCTTAGAATCATACTTATCCTTAGCATTCCTCTCTCTGGGGCTGTGGGCATAAGACATTTCTCCTTAGCGTGAGAGAGGATATTTCATTGTCTTCATTATAGTGAAAGCAAGAGAATAGGCAGTTTGTTTGAAGACAGGTATTTTCATGTACATTTAATACAAGGTCTATCATTTTTATTGTTAAGATAACACAAGGAGTTATATATCACCATATTTTTATTGCAAGATAGGCAGACAGTTGTTGAGAAATGGTGTAAGTCAAAAACTGGACCCCCTCCCCAAATCTATGAAAAGGAGAGATGTCCACAATCTCAAAAACAAAGCTGACAGCAGTCACTGAGTCTGAGGTGCCTGTGTGATGACTTCAAAATCTGTAGAGGATTGAGGGCACCCTAAAACAAAGGAAACGAGTTTCCTTATTAATAATAATAATAAAAAAACCATAGTTGTGCTTTTGACAAGTTTGTACGAGGAAATTCAGTATAAGGTGAAGTGAGTGGAGTTGATCTGAGGCTTTTGTAGCCTGCACAAATCTTTCATTCTTTTGTTGGGAAGGGATGAGGTCTTGCACACTGCAGAAGGTGATCTCATTAGGAGTAATTGTAATGTGAAAAACTGCCTGGACAAAACCTTTCAGTAGACTGTATTAAAGCTCTGTTAAAAATATTAAGTGCTGTGTCTCATATAAGTTTGTTTTGAGGTTTTTGAATATTTTTTTTTCTGAATGACTGATTTCTTAGTTAACTTGCTCGTGATTACAGACCTAGTTTTGGTTGATGTAATTAATACACTAATGTTATTTCACTTTCCATAAAGGACAGAATGTATCAAAAAAAAAAACACCCACTGTATATTTGGAAGTGAGTGGGGAACAGGAACTGAGTGACAGGGATGGATAGAGAAGAAATTGATATTTGGTAACTGGAATTCGAGTAACCTGTTTATTAAATAGGCATCTTAATTTCTAACTGTGCTGATGTTGACAAAAGAATTAAATGATAACTTGTACTTGAGCATAGTAGTGTGCTCATTTGCAAGAACACTTCCCATTTTTGGCTTGCTTCCAAAGCAATTGCTAGGAGAACACGCTACTCTGGAAACAGTCCAGAGAATCATTTGTGGTATTTTTCCTCTTTTCTTTCAGTGATCCTGTTAAGAGTTTCAAAACAAACTCTGGCCCCATATTGAGGCAAGCTAATGTATTTGAGAGGGAAAAGGTGGTAGGCAGGCACTCATCGAGAGTGCACCGAGTTGGCAGCTCCGACTCAGAACGATCTGGGTGACTGTGGTGCACAGTAATTGCTGTCTGTGTGCCGTGTCTGTGCTTGAGGATGTTATTAAGTATGATTAACTATGTAGTGACCGATAATACAGCTGGCACACTGATACCGTGTCTGTTTTTTGTGACAGATATTGAGAGAAACTTATCTGAACATTGACACTAATGCAACTGGCTATCTGTTACTGTCAAGCTGTGTAACAGATCAAGCAGAAGCAAGTTGGTGCGTGCTTCCTTAACCCAGAGCTTTTACAGCCCTATCTGAAGGCTTGCTTCTGCATATACCTTGTACCTGGCATGCTGCATGACTTCTTTGGGACTACTCAGGGCAGAAAGCATTGTGCTCTGTCAGGATGGGCACAAGTCTGATTCTTCTCTTACACTTGCTAAAGCTCTGCTGAATTAGCTTAACACAATACGATGATCTTTTAAACATACAGAATCATACCTTATTTGGCTGCGTTGTAGCAAAGGTAGGAATAGATGGCCACCTTGTAGTTCCCAATAGATCTTCAGGCTGTAACTCTGGTGGGATTTTCATCTGTTTTACGCTAGCTTGATTGGCTGGCTGTGATTGAATAATGTATTACTTTTGCATACAGCTCCTCTCCTGTGTGTGAAATTTATTGAGTTCAGTTACTAAAACAATTGAATTTTGATTTATACGCAACTCGGCACTGGATGTGTTGCCAGAAGACTTTTTTTTTTTAAGAATGTCAGTGACTGGTAGTGCTGGGAAGGATAAGGAAGAAAACAATCGCAAGTGAAACATATAACCTGGAAAATTATGTCCCATGTGTTCCTTCTTAATTGCTTGATCTTTCAAACTGAGTTAATCTTTTTTTTTTTCTTTAATGTACACTGATTACTTCTCATTATAGGAGTGCCAAAGAATCCTTGCCACCTCAGTGGTCCATCGAGATAACACTCATACATAAGAGAGCCAAATTTCAGAGACCTCACAAATATAATGTAAAGCAGTGTGAAACAAATATGAGAAAAATAGGTGAGCCTCTAAACTTTCAGTTGCAGATTCTTTTTCTTATGTGCAAGGACGCTATTTCCTCAGTGTTGATCTTATATGTGCTGAGTGTGGCACTAGGCTTAGGTATGGAAGTCAAACATTTGGGTACATAGCAAGGGTACCAGAAAGATACTTAGACATACTCAGTTCTTCCAGCACCATGGATTGAGTCTGTTCTGGAAAAGAACTCAACCAACCAAAACCCAACCAATTAAAAAAAAAAAAATCAACCCAACCACAAAACCCCAACTGACATCTTGGTAACTGTAGTAGACTCCCAGTAAGTCTAACTTTGACTTTTTCTCACAGTGGAGTTCAGTTGTTATGTTATGTTGTAAGGAGTACACTGCAATCAGTGATTGGTATTTGAAGGAGAAAATAATTCTTTGAGAGCTTCTAGTGTAATGTATTTTCTGTCTGTTTCATCTTAGTTGGGAGTGGAGAGTGAGAGAATTAATTTTATTCAATCGAGCAGTAGAATGATATTTCAGAAGGTGGGAAGCTTCTCTGAATATTACTGAACTGAGAAATTACATAGATGATTGGGCACCAAGTCCAAAAATTCAAATTCCTAGGGGAAGCCAAATGGGTGCATTTTAGTATTAAACATATTATAGTAGCATGTACGTTAACAGTTGTTTTATTGCCCTCAAATAAGGAGGGGATTATAGCTATATGCACATTTTGTCTTGGTGAGGTAAAAAGGGAACTGCAAGCCTTTCTTTTCAGATTTTGTCAAGTGCCGTACACTGTGCCAGACAGCAAGCTGCAGCTGTTCCTTCTCTTTCTTCTTTTTGGAACAAACTTTGTGAGATACTGCTTGATAACAGATCCAGAGACTGAATTTGTCTTATGTGCAGTATAGTTGTATTAAAGTATATGTAGTTATGGTTGTTTATTTTTCTTTTGTGTTTTGTTTTTTAATGTTACTTCACTTAGGAGCTGATGTACCACAAGTTTATTAGTAAAGGGCAATAGATTATGGGGGGAATGTGCATAAGTTGTGGTTAAAATATGATACAGTGCTTCCAAAAAACCCAAGGTGCACGTATTGTGAATTGGATGTAGACCTTAGCCACAAAAGCTGTGGGTAACCTGCAGCTTGAATAGTCTATGTTTGACAATGCTGCATTTTCAACTTGAAAATTTTTTGCTTTGTGAAGGTGGGGAGGAATGGTAGAAAACTTTTCAATGGCATTTATATGATCAAGACTCTAAATGTTTCCTTTTTTGAAGAAGAGTTACCTTTCTTCCATTTGCCTCCAAAATTACCCTAGGGAAGAGAATGTAATTAGTCTCAGCAAATTGAACCAGAGCAGAGAACTGAGGGAATTTCTGAGTCTTGGCATTTTCTCAGAAGCTAGTAGAAGTTGAACAGGAGAGCATCTACCTCCTTCCTCTTTTATTCCCTAACATAATTTTTCTGTCCCTTTTAAAAGAAAGATCAATGGCAACTGATATCAGGTCCCAGATACAGCTGAATATGAGCTATTTAATTAAAAAATCCCTCAACTTTCCAAGGGATTCTAACAGCCTTCAGAAAGATATACTAGATACTTCTAAGATAAAAGTAAGACCTAGTTAGATGGTCAAGAATACTGAAGGTGTTTCTGCTATGAAATGCAGAGTTGTGATTTCTGCTTCCAGCCCTCTTTGGAGTTTCTAGAAAGTTTAGTGTTGTGGCTTTCATTCACCCTGGAGTCTTCTGACTGCCCTTCTTGTCAGAGAGACGTGGTAGAAAGATGCATTTGCTTGCTTTATATTTCTTTTAGAACAGTTCTAGTGTTCCTAAAGAGGATGATTTTCACAATTTATCAGTCTCCCTAAGTAATTTGGGTTTCTTTAACCTGTCTTGTTCATATCCTTTAGCTTTTTGGATGTGTAAGCACAGAGAATAGAAGGGGAGAGGAGCTATGTCCACAGTTAAACGTGTCCTCTTCGAAAAGTAATTTCCAAATGTAGTAAAACAAGATGGCCTGTGTTCTCAGTGGTCAGGGCTAGCCATCACCTGAAAAAAATGAGTGCCTTCTTCCTTCATAACATTTGTTTCAGGTTTCCTCTGCATAGTCTTTTGACCCTAAGATGCCATTTTCTTCGTAGTGTTCCTTTTCCTGAAGTGTCTGAATTAATTTGATTTGTATGATCATGAACTGTCATAGAGCAGCATCCTCTGTCAAGTGTGACATGAAGACATGTGAGAAGTAAGGTGATCAGAAGTTGAAGTGATCACGTGATGAAGGCAGTCCAAACCAGTAGTTCTCATCCATAATGCCATCACAGTGACCCCTAAAATGAATTAACTGCAGAGCTACTGACAACAGCTCTAGTTTCCAATAAACTAGTTGTTTTGCCCCAGAAGAGCTGAAAGAAGTGAAGTAGCATGTGCAGGTGGGAAATCAGGAGTCCAGATCTTGGAAGTGAAATTGTTGGATGATATAGTTGAATGTAGAGCTCTTTCCCTCTCCAGTCTCTCTTCTATGCCTGCCTCCTGCCTGCTCCTCTGTTCTTCTTCCCAGATTCTTTTGTCTCCGGGAATTAATTTTATACTTGTATTTTGCTAGAGGTTTGATGAATATCAATTTCTTAAACTACATTTGTTGTGTGGTTGTTGTTTGGTGTTTTTTTCCCTTCAGATTCACTGCTGTGCACAGATTTTGAAATCAAAACAAAGGCAGCAATGAAATCTAACAGAATCTTAGTTAATTTCTCCTGTAGTTACAGGGGAAGCACTAAAGCTGTCTGTTTTATGGGTCTGGGATGCCACTGCTGAATTAGGTATGGTTGCTCAACAGCTGGGCCGTTAACTCCTTAGCCATAAGGTCTATCTCCTGTTTGTTCTAAATGAAGCTTTAGTTGCTATTTAGAAGTGGAATCTCATCCTGTCAACTCTGCTACCCAAAACCGTACATCTTGCTTCTGAAACAAACTTTCCTGCCCAGCAATCTTTTGCAAAGGGTGCAGTAGGCCTCTTAATAGCTTTATTACCATTTTCTAAGTATAAAAAAGTTTTTATAGATGAAAAAAAGAAACTGCTTGTTTGGAAACCTGGAGAAGTTTTTCTTTCATGCTTTTTTCTTTTTTTGTGTGTTTTTTTTTTTTTCCTGGGTTTATTTGGTGTTTTTGTCTGTTTTTTTTTTTGGTTTTTTTTTTGGTAGGATTTTTGTTTGGTTATTTTTGCCCAGGGTTGGTGTTAACCTCTCAGAATTAGGCCACTAAAAATAAGTTTGTGTTCTTTAGCTTCTGAGTACAAGTGGAAGAAGTGGCACATATAAGCCTTCTTAGGGGGATCACAAGTGTCATGTGTTCTGTTGAATATGATTGTTAGCTTTTTTAAAAAAAAAAAACCAAACACAAAACCCATCCATAAAACCTAGGGTACTAGAAAAAGAGAGTTAGTAGATTACAGAGAAGCTGAAAATGAGGATCATTTAATGGAAGAACTGATCCCAAGAAAAAAAGAACATGTTAATAACTGTTTATGGAATCTCCTTTATGTATCTGTAAAACATTATTATCTAGATGGTGAAATGCTGTTGAAAGTTGTTCAAGAAAACTGCGGTTCAAAGCATAAATTGTTCTCTGAAAATAAGGAGCCTTAAGGAGTGAAGTTGAGGTTCTTATTTGAGAAGTAGGACAACTAGGAAAAAAAAGAGAAAATTATGTGGGCAAAATGTTTGCTTAACTAGATTAGCTTTTAAATTTTGATGCATCCCAAGCTTCCTCTGTTATTGTTAAAATATTTGCTCCCCACCAACAGTTTGTATACATTAAGCAGTATTAATTCCTTAAGAATATCTTTCTGTTTTTACTTCAGAAACTGTGGAGCTAGTTTTAATGTAGGTTTTCAGTTAATATCATGCTTATTATTACTTGAACTATAGAGTAAAAATTAATTATTGCTTCTTGACTTCTGAGCATTAAATCCTGGTGTTTTTCTTATACTGTGCAAACGCTGTCTGCAATGCTAATTTAGTTATTAAAAACAATAAGTCATACACAGTTTATTGTGGATTAACACTTTTTAGATTGAAAGCAAACATTTTCAAATATCTGCAAAGACAAGATTGATCTTTTGAAATATACTCAGTACATATACTTACTGTGTTGTTTTTTACCCCTTCTAGAAATAATATAGATACAACTTTGTTTGTAAAATCTTAAGGCTAGAACCAAATTGAGAATAAAACTGTTTGTAGGAATTTCCATCAAAGACTTAGAAGAGCATATTCAGGAAGCTTATTAAAAGCCAAGGACTTGACAAGAAAAATATGTAAATGTTTTCTACCGTAATCCTTCAGAGAGTGTTGTGGTGTCAAGCAGAACAAGAAAAAGGCAGGTTTACTACTTAATTCAGCATTACCCATCTTTAATTTCATAAAAGGAAACCTCTCTTTAGGGGATGGTGTGTCTAATTTTTTCTATAACCTTGCATTATTGTGAAAACAACAGCAATAGCAGATGTATTTTTTCTTTTTATGAACACTCTTCTCCTTACTTAGAGAAACTTTTATTTCTGTACACTTCCTAATCTTTCTGCTGCCTCTATATGTCACAGTGAGTTCTCTTGTCCCTAATATTAATGAAAAATATATGTGAAAATGAATACTATCTGGTTAATAGTTCACAGCAGAAACTTTCTTTTCTGTGGTAGTCTCGTCTTTCATTTCTTGCTCTCAGACATATCATCAGTGTGTGCCTGATGGCACTGGTGAAGAAGTATTTTTGTATACTTTTCCATTAATGACTGATTCTGACTTCATAGAGTCTCCCTAATAAACACAACATGCCAAAATACCAGAGAGGAACTGTTCAGTATTTAGCACTTTTATCCTTACTTCTATTTTTCTTCATTAAGAAGAGATTTCCAGTTAGGAAAAGATATCTCTTTGAAGGTATATACATTTGGTGGAAATTTTGGTTAATAGCAAGCTAATTTGTAATTCCGAGTAGCAAAGGCGACCAAGTATAAAACCTGTGTGCAATAAGAATTGGGCTCAATTATTATACTTCTAGAGTTTGGAGTCGTGTCAGCGTGTGTACCTGTGCAGCTTTATTTAGCTGGGTGGCCCCGCTGCCTGTCTTAAGGAAGATAAAGTTGCTCACATCTGCTACAAACATCAGGGTTTTTTAGCAAAGGTAATTTGATACTTTAACTTCTTAATTTTTATGGTTTGGATTAGTTACATGTGACTCTGTAAGACATGGCTCTCCTGCAATAATAGTGTCAAGCATTTTTCCAATAAAAGTTTAATTAACTGTAATTATTAGTGTCTTCTGATATCTGAACATGCCTCAAATTTATGTGATTGATGGGGAAAAAAGGAAGTACTTGATCAAGAAATAAAATTACTGTTATTATTTTGCAATATATTTAATGTACATAAATAAAAAAGGTTATTTCTTTATGTACTCGTGGAATACACAAAGGCTTTTGACAGGCTGTAGCAAGTCTGCATCAGGTTGGCTGATGATTTTTTTTCTGTTTTGAACAAAAAATAAAAATTGATAGGATATATTATCATAAATAAACATTCTGAAAAAGTGTAAAAATGGGGGTCTTGCTTTTCACTAAAGAATTGTAGATATTTTGCTGCTGCTATAAATGTATACAGAGAAGTGAGTATACATAGGACCCAAAAATGCCACTAATGGTATATGAGATGTATAATCTCTAGCATGGTTAGTGGCTGTAACTAGTTATGATTCTTACATGTAGTGAATGTGATATATCATGCAGTGTAGATGACTGGTGTTCATTTTTCCAGTAGATTGAACACTGGATTGAACTAGGGGGACCTTGAAAGTGATGTTTGGAGGTCTTCTGGCAGCTGATCAATATGGTGGCCTCATGTAGTCATATGTGTGTGACCTGTGCATTCCCTTCATCTTACTGGATGTGTCCTCATGTAGTGACTAAATTGCAAGTGTCCCCTGACAGTTGATAGAGCTAATTTTTCTCAAATGGCCATGTATATGCTTTAGTTCTAGTCTTATGACATAGTGCACATATGCATATTTCTTGATAGAAGTCTGAAACCCTTGTGTAGGAGAGGGACTGGATGTCTGTCATGCACCTGAAATGGAATAACTCAGGAGTTTTCTGGAGCTTGGATTGATGACCTGGCCCACTTGACCTATAAAGTTCATACTGTCTATGATTTCCAACCCTCCAAAGCCTTCAGTCTCCCAGTTTATAAGCTAGTCTTCATTTGTGAGTAATAAACATAGTATTCATTGAGCTTCCTGATTGTACCATCTTTTTTTTACACTGAACAATAGTATGGGTAGAGTTTGAGAAAAATTAGACGTTTCGTGAATGTTTGTGTGGTGCCTATTTGAATCCATCAAATTGTGTTCACAGAGGGACATAGTGTTGAGTATCTTATTAAATCTCTAATTTAAAATACTGGAAACCTTGCTTAGCTACCATGAAAATGCTTGAAGAATGTTGGCAAATGAGATTTTATAAGTAAAGTTTATTGTATTCCTAAAAGCTGGGCATTTTGTGTGCTAAACAGCTCAGCTCTGTTAATGCTGGAACAAATTACACGTTCAAAAATTTGTCTGTGGAACATGGTCTGAGTGGGCAACATGTGGCTGTGATCACTGGCCATATTTACATGATCTCACTCAACTAAGTTTTCCAGGCTTATGTCAGTTGTTTTTCTTGCTGAGGAGAATTTGAACTTGGATCTCTTGCTTCAAATAGGGCATGCCTATTAACCAATATGCAGTCACTTTTAGAAGGTTTTATTAGCTCCAACTCAAACTTGCTCTTCCCATAGTCTAGCAGTTAGAACCATTTGGGTTCCAGTCCCTTAGGCCCCGAGCTTTCCTTTTTATATAAATATGCATATATATATAAATATATAAAATGTATAAAACACACAGACATATAAATATAAAACATCTAATATTTGATATTTGAATTCTACTGTTTTTAAATGTTGACATATTTTTGTCTTGATCAATCATTTGTGCTGTATATATATATATATATTTCTGAGGTGAATGGTAGAACTGGAGGAAAAGTTCTACTGATTTTTTATTTGTTTCTCCAAGTGATGTTTTGTATGTCAAAGCAAATGGAGAAATATTGATCTTTTCTCTTGTATCTGTTAGAATGTGTGGTTTTGCTTGAAGTCTTAAAATATCAAGTAAGAAAATGTAATTAGAAAGAAGGGTATTGCATGGAACAGGGTTTTTTTAAGATAATATTTGGTATTTTTTAATTGCTACATAGAAGTATTTTTGGAATGTGGCTGGAATCCTATCAATGAGACAGTATTCTTGATTTTGTTGTCTTGGATCAGGTCCATGGTACAGTCTCTTAGCCAAAGTCAAGCATTGAATCTTGAATGTTTGATTTCTCATGTTTCACAACGTCAACAGATTTTTTCTTAAACAATTCATGTGCACAAGAATTAAATTAGGTAACTCTCCATTTTAATTTTTGTCCAATTAATTGAAAAAGTTTGTTCCACACCAATGATTCTTCAGGAAAAAAGTAGCATTCATTATTTTATTTCTTGAGTACATTATAATTGTGACATTGTTCTGTGTTGATTGTGTAAAGACACACTTATCTGTTAAAAATGGACAACTTTCAAAATGTGGGCAGTTTTATTAACACTACCTAGAAGGAAAAGGTAGTGACAAAGTCTCCCTGAAATGATACCTAAAAGAAACGGACATTGTTTTAACTGTTAGCAAATCCCAAGGCTCCACATTGTCACCTAATTATCTCACCTATGGAAGTCTCAGCCAGATTTAATCTGCAGCCTGCTGCTGGGGAGTGTGAAAGTATCATGTGTTTAAAATCATAAGTGGAATAGAAAATCATGGCTCTAGTGCAGATGGAAAAGAATATTCAATCTGTGATCTGTGACTGTCTCTTCTGTTCACTTTCTACTTGTCATTAGTTGCATATCACTTAATTTTCTGATTAAAAGATGCAGTTCTTTGGTTTTACAGTGTCTGTGCTTGTCTGTCTGTTTCTGTTTGTCAGCTGAAATAAGTCTCTATTTGGCCTGTTATTAAAAAAGTGTTGTCAGTGGAATTGTGAGTGAATAATGCCAGTAAACAAGAGAGAGAAATAAAATCTTTTTAAAACACACTTTTTCTTTTCCCTGGGCAAGTGAGACAGAGGAGAATACAATGACATACCTACTTTTGATCTTTTATCTTAAAGATTTTCTGTCATATCTAGAGCTACTGTCACTGTGTTGTGTATTATTGTTGTAAAAATCATGTGTCCAGGAAGATAAGATTAAAAATTGCATGACATGAGGAAAGATGAGAGGTTTTTAGAAAATAAAGCACATGTTGATAGCACAAATGATGTGCAATCTTTAAGTGAGGGATTTTATTTCTCTCCTTAATACAAGGACTAAATGAAAATGCAATCCCTGCTCCCACAAAATACACTCCATTTTAAATTTCCACCATTTAAAGATACTTCATGTATTTAAGCAGTGACAAGAGTATTCATTGCTGATTAACATTCAGGAGATAACTGACTGTCAGTTGCCCATCAGAGTGGAGCTTGGAGAATGTTGACATTGATTGATAGACATGTTCTGGACTATGCACAACCAACCTGCTCAGGTCATCTGAATACACAGAAACCTTACAAAACCAGCTCCACATACACAAAAAAAATCTTTTGCTCAGGCTGCACTTCTTTCTAAAAGGAGGATATCCTTCCATGTATCCTAGACTCACTTGTTTTTTAAGTTACGCCATCCCTTTCTTGCACTGTGGTCACCAACTAAGACTTTAGTTTGGTCTGATAAATCTGAGTAATATGTCATTGTGCTGTTTCTAGCTGTGAGTGACTGAGGTGCTTAAGCATTCAGGTTGAAGCCATATTTTTGATGTTGCTTCATAAAGTGGTATGCATACTTACTTGATAGATATATACTAATGTAGTTTTTTCTTTAGGTGGAAGAAAATCCCTGACCCCTCATTTATATTTCCTTGAAATGCAGAGGTGGAAGAGGCTTTTCAATCTTGCAGTCCTTGAGGTCTATTCAGAATTGAGTTTTAAATGCCTGCAGTCATACCTGTTGTCTCCATTTCCCTGAGTTGGTAGTGTATCTATGTTCAGTGAAATGAAGACACCCTTATGGCACCCTCACACTTCCTTTTAAAGGAGATATAAGCAAGCTCTTAGTGTGTCACATGCGAATTACTGTCATGTCACATGCGATACTGGGTATCCTGTGCGCTGTGGGAACAGTGACTGAGCTCCTCCTGCTTCTTGTGGTGGGCACCTGTGCGTCCAGCAGTGGTATGATATAGCTAAAGAATCACACTATGGTGGTTTATGGACAGAGTAGCCTTTTAAAGAGATGATACTTTCCTGTGTATGTGAACAGCCTGGACATCTTCAATGTTTGATAAGCACCTGCTTCACAGATACTTATTTCTCATAATTTGTCTAAATTTTTAATTTTTTGAACATGCTTACAAATATATATGATGGTTGACTTGGATTTATTAACTAAAACAGATGGAGGGCAGCTCATTAAGGTGATAGAAAAGAACATCTTTTGACTGGAGCCCTTTTCCTGTTATTATCCATGGGGAAAAAACTCCTGTTTTTCTCCTGCATTATTACACATCTCTGTGGGTTAAAAATTGGATCCGTCTTGTCTTCTCTAAAATCCCCATAACTTTCAGGCTTTGGGAGTCACTATAGTTCCACCCAGTCCAGATGGAAGTAGCGTGCTGCTGGGACTCCCTTGCCAATCTCTGTCCCTGATAGCAGTTTCTGAAGCATATTGGCGAAATCTGTTGAGAGCTGTTACCATTTCATACTTATGTGCCAGTTTTCTCTTTCGCTGTTTCTTCAAGTACCTTCAACTGGAATTCCTTGATGCTTCCTTTGGGGTTGAGAAGGTGTTTCAATGAGGCAGAATTCCCTATTTTTACCCAGTCGAAAAGGGCACCACAAACGTTTCTATTGCAACATTGCTTATTTTCCCTTGAGTAAAATCTTGCTTTCTTATTCAAAAAAAAAAAAAAAGGAGTCCCTTGGGACTGCTTGTGAGAGTAAGAAAAATAGGAATTGGCCCCCTGTCATAACCATCTGTTAGTAACACAAAGAGCAAGGGCCCAGTCTTGCTGTCCTTGCTAAAAGCAGTTTGTTTAATAGGAATTACTACAAATATGAAAAATGTGTGTTTTCCTCATTACTGTGGCAATATTCCCTTCCAGCAGTGTAAAAAAAAAAAGGAAAAAAAAGTCATCATGAATCTTGGTGTACAATCACACAATTGCATTATTTTATATTGTGGTAGGCTGTATGCAATAAACATCTCATTCCAAGAAATATATGTATTACAGTCTTTTCAAAAATCACTTCAGCTACTTTCATGCATATTTTTTTCATGGTACATCTTTTCATTTTACAGCTGAGTTATGACTGGGTTTTCTTTTCTACAGTTTTTATGACTGAGATAAACTTTTTTTTTATAGCAACTGGTGCCATTTTTCCTTCTCCTCCAGCAGAAAATGTTTGACTTTTTCCTTGGTAACACTCCCTGCCTTTCTCCAATCCCCTCCCTCAATTATAACTCATAAGCACTACTGCAGAACTGAAATAATTTGATCCATTTTGCCACACTATGTTGTGGCACAGAGCTAATGTTGGTGGCTGATACTTCTATTTACCTTTCTAGCATGAATTGCTGGGTTGGATTGCTTTCTTTTCCCCCCTAACTTTGTGAGCTCACCTGTATTGGGTATTTCTACCTTAATATTTGAGAGAATTATTCCATAATATTTAATACAAGCCCTATATCTCTGTCAAGGATTAGTTTTGGTGTCTTCCCACGCCTTTGTTTTTTCATGAGTTCATTGCTAGTTCCCAGAGTTGTGCCAGTCCCTGCTAGATAATTTGAGCCATGGGTGTTAATAGGAGCCTTTAATCTGTGTTCCTTCACTTCTGGCTATAAATCTGTGTTAGGCAGAACAAGGGTTGCTGTAATCCTGTTGATTGCACCTCAGTGGTAGACCAGTCCCCTGGCTAGCTATAGTGCCTTTAAGGGTGGCTTTGAACAATCTGGCACAGAGCACATGCAGTGCAGCCCAGAGTCTGGGAAAATATATAAATTATGATAGGAGGCTGGGTGTTTCCATGGTGTATGCAGAAAGACAGGAATTGCTGTATTGGATCAAACAAGTGGCTTGTCAAATCCATTACTCTTTTGCCAGCAATGTCCGGTAGCAGATGTTTGGAAAAAAAAAATGATAAAAGAACGTCGGTTTTGTTTTTCTTCAACCCTGAAGCATTCTATACAACTCTGTTGTATTTCCTTTATATCCTTTCTTGAGTCATTTTGTCATTCAAATGTTAGAATGATTGTTTTCATTTCATGCTATAGATATGTTCTAATCCATTTAAGCTCCTGGTGTATTTTTATGGTTTTTATTATGTTTATGGCCTCAGATTTAAATAGATTGGAAATTGTATGGATGTTTGCATTATTAACTATTTAAACCTTAAATGTATACTTTGAACTTGACTGGAAAGCCCCTTTTGGATCTGATGTGGAAGCATACACGGTAACAACACTCAATTGATTTCTGTGCATTTTAGAGATGTGGATTTGAAATAGTTTGATTGGAAAAACTAATTCGTCAGTTGTAAACTCTGTGTAGAACAAATACAGTAGCATTTTATTGCAGCAACTTAGTTTTCTGCATTTATAGACACTTTGAGCCATTGAAGGGTTAAACCCCGCCCCCCAGGCAAACAGCATATCACTTTCCTTAAAATACCATTGGGAAACCGAGATAAATGGTGAAGCATTTTCTGTGTTGACATGATGTTCGCCTGTCCGATTGCATCCTTCCCAACAGACAGCAGAGAAGCAATTACAAAAAAAGACATCTGTGCCAAGGTTTGGCTAGCCAGGGAGGGCAAGCTCTTGTGTTTAAGAGGTAGAGAATCCAATCGATGAAAATGTCCGGGCCTGTTAGCACCAATAAAGCTGAAGGCCACTGGGAAGCTCAGAGAGGGTCTTTTGTTGCAGAGATAGAAAAGAGGCTGAAGCTGTGACACTTGGGGAGGAATAGGGTCAGCTAGTACGATCATCCATCTTCCTCAATGGCAGCTTTCTGTCAGTTTTTAACCCTGCTCAGCAGAGGATCTAAACCTCTATTGTTGGCAGCAGCCAATTCTCAGCCAAGTGTAAATGAAGTTAATATTCACTGACCTTATGCATAGCCAATGAAGGCCCTTGATGTCATCCTGGAAATAATGTTATCTGACACTTCAAAAAGCAGATGTTGGCAGGTTGTTTGTGGTTTTTTGCTGAGCCAGTACGCAAAGACGCATTGTTTAGGCACCTCGCATTTAAACTGATTTCCATAATAACCACAAATAGGCCTTTTTGACCTTAAATTGACAAAGTTATGGTTTTAGTTTACATATCATTATACACTGCTCACAAAGCCTGGCTAACCTGCACTAAGTGATCAGGGAGAAGTATCTTGGTTCAGTTGGATAAGAAATATATGGGTCAGTGAGCAAATTTTATTTATGCTGATAAAACAATGAGTAATTAAAATAGTTTGAATAGTTCAAAGCAGACATTTTTAGAGCACGATGAAGAATAGCATTTATTTTGCAACATACCTTCATGAAAGAAAATTTATCACGGCAGTAAAAAAACAAAAAATTGCTTTCAGGGGTACAGCTTTTATTTTGAAAGGCCTGTTTCAAACAATGGTTAAGGTTTTCTTTTTCTCCAGTAATATTTTGTCATGGTGAAACGTGATTATTCTAATGATGTTTTAATTACAGAAAATTGAATAGTTCTTATAGGTTCCACTTTGCCAGAAGTTTATCTAAGCCAGCAGCATACAAATGATAACTGTATATTTATACAGTGCATTTCATCTGGACAGATCCCCAAACCTTCCACAGATTTCTATCAACAGAACACATCCACACTCCTCTTGTGTAAAAGCCAGTGTCAAATATATGTTGCAACTCTGGGGTGAAGCACTGTAGTTCTTAAGGCACAGTGCTATTTTTTAGCAACCTCTGGTTCTGATTTGAGGAAACACATAAACGTGTACAATGTATGGGAGGTGAAAAGTAGTTAGATTTGGTTTCCATTTTCTTGTAAATTAGCTCTAATCCTGGCTCACGTGTGCCTACCTTATGAGAGATGAGCGTAATAACTTATGGTAATAAAGTACAGATGCAGGATGAGTAGTCATTATTCATAAAAATGTTCAGCTGTATCAACCAATGAACTTTGAACAACCATGTTTTTCCCCTCTGTGTACAAAATGCAGCAGCATGTAAAAGAAATCTGGAAAATTCTGTATTATGCCATGGTATTGGTATTGAATTATGACTGTAATATAGTTGACAGCTTTCAGGCTGTAATCCATATCTTCGCTTTCAAGAAGAACTCAAAGTGCCGTAGTTTCTCTTATTTTGGGTCAAAGAATGAGTTAATAGTTGAACAGAGAAAGCCTGATAACCATAGTTGCTTGGGAGGCAATTATCTGACAAGCTGGCAAAGATGAGAAATACCAGAACAGATCTGCATCTAATTGAAATCACTCACATCTGATCTTAAGATAAACAGTCCTAGTATTTTTAGAAACTATTTTATTGATTGTGTTCTTCTCATCAGTTGTGTGTGTTTGTACCTGTTAGAGAAGTGAACATGTTTCCTGTAGTAACAGATTTCCTTAGAAAACTCATCAAGCTAAAGATTTCTCTGTATGCCTTTGCTCAGTATTAACTCTCACAAGATGGGATATAAAAAAGGAAAGAAAAAAAAGGATAAATGATTTCACTACGTTTCTGGATGAAATTCTAAGAAATTAATGATTGATTTTTTTTGAAGTGCAGCATTGTAACTGATTAGCTTCTGGTTATTTGTTTGCTGTCTGTGACATATGATGACTCTGTCATGTTGCTCAGATGATTGAAAGGCTAGTTTTACTTTGAGACTGATTTTAATGGGGTACCTGATAGGACTAATTTGTCCAGATAGATTAACTCAGGTACCCCCCACCACCCTGTCCTGTATTCAGTCTGTTCTACAATCATTTTCAAAGTACCTGAAGTTAGACAGAAGTTTCTGAAACACAGAATTACAGCCAGGTACTGAACAGTGTGGGAAGAGCAATGAGCCAGAGAACACTGAACGCAATGAGGCACCTTAGTGGGCCTTTAACAAGCCTGACGTCTGCTAAGCAAGCAAATTAATTTGTTCAAGACTTTACAAAGACCCATTTCTTCTGTAAGTTATATTGAGTAATAACCAGATTGAGTCACATTTTGATTTTACTACTCTGCTGTAAATCGCTTCATTTCTGGCTCAGTTTTCAGAGTCTGTCTCTTTGTCGGGCTTTATCCTATGAAAAGTGTAGAATGCCAAAAGAAACAGTGAACTGACCCAATTTTGCCCTCTCCTCCACCAGAAACGGATACTGAAGTACAGAAGTTTATTTCCTATTTCTGTGATGAGACTATGAAAGAGAAATTTGCCTTTGTGAATTAAGCCATGGGCAGATTGATTCATTTCATCCTGTTGGTATTGAATATTGTTCTTATTTTAGTTGAAAGTTTGCAAAATGCTAGCATTCCATGGGCAGACCACTGAGGAAGTGATCCAGAAATAATATAAATTGAAAGTGTTTGGTTTAATGTACTTTCTTGTTTGTTTGTGGTTTGGGTGTTTTTCTTTAAACAAAACAGAACAAAACAAAAGATGCTTTGGAGTAAATGTCAGCAGAAGATTCATTAGGGGGATAGAGACATGGCTAGCTGTGAGGGGTGTGGAGAGGTGGCTGGTGTTTCTCTTGCTGTTGGAAGGCAGGAATCAGCCTGGCAATACCAGCAGTGCGTTTGCTGGTGAAATTGTTGCCGTGTCTGGTGGTTCTGATGGAGGAAGCCCCTAAGGGACCGGGAATCTGATGTTCTTGCTTGGAGCTAGTTTGATTTTGCTCATGATTAATCTCATCTGTAAGAGGTGAGGTCTTCAACAGCAGATTTTTTTGGCTGGTTCTGTTGTTTAGGATAATGTATAATTTTCACCTCTGGACTCTGAGCCTCTGCAGAAATAGTCTGTACGGATCCAAGTCCATTTGTATTGTGTTGTCAGCATAGCTGTGATTTTCTTTGACAGTTGCATTAGTGGGGAAGAGAAGAGTGGAGTTAGATATGAAAAATTGCTTTGTTCTCCAGAGTTCCTAGAAAAGATCTTTGAAGCTGTAGTGTGAAATCTCTAGCACGTCTGCACATGATTTGTACTAATAAAGAATAACTGGCAAAACTCTGTTGGAGAAAATAATATTGGAAGAAAAAAGCACAGAAAAATCAATTTTATGAGGAGATAGACTATTTAGTACTGACTCATCTCCCCTAATCAGTAGAAAAATGGATTATATGACTAATAAAGAATCACCTCGAAGAGAACAGTTAAGCTGTGTACCATTTTGTTGGACTGATCAGAAGTGCTGTAAATAACCTACTGGTTATGAAATATGTGATTTTACAACAAACAAAATTTGCCATTTGGGGGGAAAAAAAGTTCAGTTAAATGCACCACTCTCTTGTTTTGCCTACCAACAAGGGTAGCCTTTGCTTTTTCCTTTTTCTTTTTTTTTAAAGTCAGAAATATAATGTACTCCACCCACAGAAAGCATTGAGGGGCTTAAAGCACCTGCTGTCAAATTGAAGTATGGGGATGTATCACTGGGGAGAGGGAAGGAGAAGGTAAGCCAATGATGAGGGACTGTGGACAAGTGAGGAGATGCAGTCTGAGGACAAGATTTTGGGCAGGGGCTGAGCTTGAGGATGGAAGTGTTTCTCAGCTTCTACCCTATATTTCAGAGTCCCAGGCAATGGATGTGTCAATAGGCGAATGAATACAAATCAAAAGCAGGAGTTTTCATCACCGTGGTAGGCATAGCATTTAATCTCTTGCATACCACAGGAAAGTGGTATCTGAATGCTGTGCAAACATCCAGTGCCTCAGCCAGTGTGTGGTGTGTGGCTGGGAGCTGCCGTCGCTAATGACACAGGATCACACAGGCACCCTTGGTCTGTACGATGAGTTCTTTACTTAGGGCTTTGCCTTTGTTTCATAAAGTCAATAATGCAAATGCATGAGAATAAAGGTGAGGCCTGACCTTGCCCCTTTGAAGTTACTGGAAGATTGTCTTTATCTTTCATAAGCGGTAAGGTCTATTCACTGCCTCTGTTTTGTTTTTTTGTCATGACAGTTTTCAAAGTGCCTTTCACACACAGACAAAAGATTACTGTTTTAATAGATGAAATATCAATGGTAAATGTGGAAATACCTTTCATAAGTAATAAAAAAGGAAGGCCTCATTTGTAAGTGCAGCAATATTCTTATTTAGTGGAGGAGAATAAGGTGTGTTCTCCCTCTTCCCTGCTGCTTCTCTTTCTTCTCAAAAGGCAGAGGGTGTGACAAAGGCTAGATTTTGTACTACCCATACAACAAACTCAACTATGTTTTATGCATATGGTAAGAGAGACAGGAGCTGTGTAATATCACATTTAGGAAAAAAAAAAGAAAAGATACAGTTTGAATTTATGATCTCAACCTAAGGCGATTGGGCTCTGTGCTTCTTATTAAGCAAGTTGGAATATCTCTTTTCTCTCTCCACCATCCCTAAGCATCTGCAAAACTGGAAATTAAAAGATGAGTTGCTTAGAAGAAGAAGGGTTCTGAATCTGAAAATTTACTGGTTTTCTTTTTTTTTCTCTTAACTTCTTAAGCTTTAGACAGGCTTGCATAGCTCATGTAGCTGAAATTATTTGGGTCCCCACAAAATCAGGAGTGTCTGAAATCACCATTATTCGTTAATCTGTGAAATGCATCTGTTTATATATATATATGTCTTAAATGCATCTCTGAATGTAGTTGGATCATATTTTCAAATTATTTTCTACAGATGGAAGGACTAGAATCCATTTTTAACTCAAGCCAGAGTTTAGATGGTCATTCAGAAACAATAATAACAAGAAACCATGTGAGTCTTAGAACTGGAATATAAAATAGATTATCAATTGTTCTAGAATTATGAATTAAAAAAGAAGTAAAAAATCAGTAACACTATATGCTCAAGCATACTTAGATTTTGAAATCCACAGTAAAACCCTAGTTTAAAACAATTGCGAAGTTGGTCAGATCAGTTTGGGGTTATTTTTTTGTCTTTTTTTTTTAACACAAACAAATAAACATGCTTTTTGTTACAATGAATAAATGTATCTTGAAGGAGTAGGCCAAAAATCTTTGTTAATGTCATACACCAGAGACAGGTCTGCTTAGCAAGTTGTGATAGCCTAATCATAATGAGTTTAAGCAGCTTTTACCTGTATAAAGCCATCATCGGCAAAGTGTCTCCAAATGTGGGAGAATATTTGTTGCAAAGGTGTAAACGATGACATAATTTAACTTGTGAAAACACTGTTATCACTGATGAGGAATGGGGAGGAGAGAAACCCCTTGGGACTTTGTAATTTCCAAAGTGAAAACTGAGTTTGTGTTGCTGATGAATAGCAAACCCGTCCTTTTTCTTGCAAGCTAAACACATTTCCTGCAGAATTCACCAAGCAGACCATAAGCATGGATGGCTGTCTGTCTCCCATATGACTGTAGAGGCCCTTTTGCAGTGAAATCTTGCTACAGCCTGCATGTAAGCAGCCAGACTGCAGAGGACTTTGAGCACATGAGATCTGGCTCTTTCACAGCTCATGCAGCACATCAGGGAGCACAGGACTTGCATTCCAATGTCTGTGTAATTGGAGTCTCCCTATGGGTAAAATTTAGGTTAAGAGTGAGGAAATATCCTTCTACACTGAGCAGCAGAAGGTTTCTAGTCGGGGCACACCTGTTCCTCTCTGCTGAAGAGTGCAGGATAAAACAGGAATTGTTGGTGCAGAACAAGCATGTCAAGGGGAATCCAGGTTTTAAAGTGGTTTAAACTAAACAGGAACAAGTCTTATTCTGTTTGCATGGTTATAATCAGGAACAACTGCCTGTGAAGACTGCAGTGATCCTCAGCTTGCAAATCAGATATTTAGCTATGAGTTCCAGTGTCTGGTCTCATTGCCACTGATTGCTAAATGGGAATAAATTGTTGGATATTCAATAGCAGTCTGATTATTTCTGAGCTGTATTCCAGTGCATTTTCTACTTCACATGTAATTTTTTGCTTCCACTTTATTAATGCACAGTCTTCTCAGTAGAGCCCTAGAAGTTTACAGCCTTGCTGCTGCCTGTTTATATTATGACCTCTAGCATTCCTGGAATGATCAACTACTGCTCTTGCTGAATTAACTGAAATACCCCATCAGTCACTGAATTGCTTTGCACCATCGGCAGAAACAGAGAGGGCAACTTCTAATTCTGTGCTAAAAATAAGGTGCAGGAATGCATCAAAGTTATGCTGAACAATAAAATAATTCTGATTTTGTCTCATTGTGTGAAGTGCCTTTTCCAGCTCTTAGAGTGTTATCACTAGCTTTATGCCTACTTGCTGCTGTACAGTATCAGCTCCTGCAGAAATACATTCCAGTTTTCAGTTTTTCAGTGTTCTTGAATTCTTTTTAGGGTAAGCTGTCAGACATTTCTGACGTTTGACAAATGCTGCGTAGTTAAGGATATCAAAAGAAGTTAATAAGTTATAATGGATAATCAAAAAAGAAAAAAATGGAAATGTTCATATTTTAAAGTCTCCAATGCCAGTAAGTAAAGATGAACCTGTTGTATTTAACCCTTCTCTATGACCATTATTGATTAGGCAGGGATTTTTAAGATTTTTTGTTGAGATGTGTTTATCAGATATGGGCTATTTGTTTGGGATTGGGTGTGAGAGTCCAAAGTAATCTGCTCCAGGGGAAGAGTAATTCCTTCTAGGGAGTTTTATTTTAGGACTAAGAGATTGTGTTTCTATTTTTGTCACAAAGCTATCCCCTATGATGCTCTTCAGTCCTGAAGGGGATCATCTTGATGGAGTTAAAAATGGTAGTTCTTTTATTAATAAAACTCAGTGTATTATGTTTGTGCCTGTACTTGCTACTTTCACAGAGTCATCTCAAAGTCATTAAGAACTCATTGATACATTTATTCCCATCACAATGTACTAATAGCTCTTAATAGCTGGCTATTGTGCATTTGCAAAAAGTTGCAGTGCTAGGTCAGCATATATGATACTTTTATGTGATAAATGAGAAATATTAACATATTAGACCAGAAACAGATAAAAAATATTTCTAGTGTCAGCTTTCTATTTTATATTTCTGAGGTATGTCCTAATTAATGTTTCATATGGATAATTTTACATTATTTTTAATTTGAAACAATGATTAAACATAGTTTGGGAAACTTACAAAATGAAGTAATGTAGTAAAAGATAACTCTCTAACATGATCAGAAGTCTCATACTCTGCCATTCTGCCTCAGTAAGCACAAAGAATTAATAGAATCTCACAGTGCATTTCTAGAAATTCAGAACAAAACAAAATGATGTGTAAGTCAAGGACAAGCCAAATAATTTTCTGCCTATTTGTAGAATGATCTCTGTTAATTTGGCCGCTGTTACAACTAATAAGGTCCTGAAAATCATAAGCTTTTTGTGGAAAATACTGCTTTCTGTAAAATATTCCTATTTATGCATGTTTTTCTGCCACCACAGCTTATTTGCATGAGATAGGTTCATCTATGTTTCCATGAAAACAAATGCCAAACCTCCTGCTGAATTTATTTATCAAGCATTGCATAAAAACTGGATGCCATTTTCTGTTCAGCTATTCCCACTGGGTTTTTGTTGGCGAAAGTTAAAAGGTGAAATTTTGGCCTTGATGAAGTGAATGGTTAGTTTAATTGGACCAAGAGCTGACCAAAAATATTCTGCTTATTATATTCATTTTCATGACGGCTAATTGTGATGTGTCAAAGCAGAATATGGGTAGGACAGACATCAAGAGGAGGTGCATTTCTAAGCATTGTAGAACATGACCTGTAGTAAAAGAAAATAAATGGTGGAAAACCAGTGATGTTTAAAGGTATTTTGCAGCTTGGTCTTATAGCTGGTATTTTTATTAAGTAGTGGTAAAAAGGAGAAGGAAGCTTAAAAATTTCTTTGTGATTTTTGGCATAATTGTAATTATCTACATGCACAGCTTCCTATACTAAATCTTGATCTGAACAATGTACTGGACACTGACTGTTACAGGATCAAGGTTTCTCTTTCTTTTTAATTCCAAAAGTGTTGTTCACTGTTACAGGAGAAGTGAACTTAATCAGACGTGACTTGACTTTACATCTGTGCAGGAGGTTATCCCTTGTAAAAGGGTAGAGTTGTGAATGAAACCTTTGTCTTCAGCTTCCTTGTAATCCTGCATTGCAGTTGAGCATGTTAGCTCAGTTGGAATAATGTGCTGATTTTCTAAAGATGAAAAAAATTTTAAGCCCTTAGCTCTTTTTAGGTTCCCAATGCCATACTTCCTTAGCTTTCACACTACCTGCCCTGGTTTTAGCAACTCTGATTTCAGTCTGTCACCTTCCCCTGCTAAAATATAAAAAATGATACACTCCTCTCCTTGAAGGAGAGTATTTAAAAAATGCAGTCCCGGTGAGAGTGCTGTTTTGTAGCAGCAGGGATTCTTTTTTCCTGTCATTTTCTTAATTCGGTCTCTGTTTCAAATCTTTATCAGCACCTGTCCTTTTAAGGAAACAGATTAAAATGTCTGAGGGTAAATGGAGGATTGATTTGGTGTGAATGTACAGCTTCTGTGCTTTTACAATACGTGCAGTTATGAACAGGGATACCACATGCTTTGTCATCCTTACTGACTCTTAACTGCTTTGCTCCCTTGCCTTTGTGCATGCTGATTTTAGTTCTCCTATTGCCATATTAGGCATAAATATTTGAAAAGAAATTCTATATTGTTTTAGAACAAGGAGCATGTGAGACTGTTGTATGAAATGCTGGATCATGCAGTGTGGCCTGGAGAGGAGTTATCGATTATAAAACTCTGGAGGTATAGAAGGAGTGAATACTAAAGATATTTGGTTTGATAAAATGATAACAATATTCTGAAATATTACAGAATATATTGCAGTAGCTCAAATATATTGATGACTGTCTGACTAGATTAGAGATAAAAGCAGTAGACATGCATTTGCTCTGCTTGCTCTCATTTAATTTCATCATAGTGAGTCACATAGGCATCAAGATTTATATGTGTCTGATAAGTAGTCAGGGTAGAGAGTGCTAATGATAGTTGTAATGCTTTCTAGAATTCTGTTTCTTCTGACTTTGGTTGACATTGTGACTCTAAATACTGCAGACTCTGTAAATTAGTAAGTGGAAGACAGAGTAGGGGACAAACTTCCTCAGAATTCACACCATGCTCATTAATATTTAGTCATTCATAGGTTGATTTTTAAAATTCCCCCCCCCCACACCCCGCTCCCTCACTCTGTGTTTGGACAGCAGAATGCATGGTGCTCCTCAGAGAATATTTATCAGATTGGAGTGTGCATTTATTGGGAGAAGTTCAGGGAAACTAAGTAATAAGACATGCTGATAATTTTTTGGTACATACAGGGAACTTAAAACATTTATCCTTCAATTCAGAGAATGGAGATGTTTGGCTGAGCCTTACTGATTCACATGGGACAACTGTCCCTAGCACAGTCTGTTTCTGCTGATGGCCCTAGCACTGACATGACAGATGCTTGGAAGGCTGCTGTCCCTACTGCTGCTGTTGTTGACACCGTTGCAAATTCTTAAAGGAAAGTTGCAATGAGTCTTACTCTAGCTGGAAAAAAGATCCACGGTTAAAAACAAGGCAGTCTTTTACAGCCTAATCCTGTGGGATCTCTCTCGCCATCATGTGCTTTTGGATGATCTTAACTGTATGTATTGTGGGTTGAAGGTCTTCACCTCTTTAAATGACTGTGGTGTTAATAGGAGAATTTGGAATATTGTGAAGTGTTTGCACATCTCTTACTGTCTTCATTTATATGACTTAGGTGTCTACTGCTGTTGTAGCAGTGGTCCTTAGAGGAACTACTTTTTCAGGACATGAACAAAGACAGGAGTGACAGTATTACAGCTAGGAAAAAAAAAAACCATGGGAAAAGATAGCTATGGGCAATTTCCACAGCTCTTAATAAGTAGCAAGAGCAAGTACAGCAGAAAAAAAATCAATAAAAGCCCCTTGCCTACCTTCTTACCTCCACAGCCCTCTCCTGAAATCCACTAGAAAAGAGATGCAGGAATAAAGCATTTATCTTCAATATGCCTGTCTGTTTGGTACATCCTATGGCTGAAAGCAAGGCTCTTTTCCACTCTATCATTTCATGCTTGTTTTGGTGAAGAGGAGAGTCAGTTATTCCATTTAATTCTATCGACTGTTAGTGATATTTTCTTTTGACCTGTTTAAATTCTTCTGAAATTGCACAGAATTTAGTGAAGGCTGTTGTTACTGTTTAGTGTATTAATGCCTACATGTTTCAACTAGACTCAATTGGTTCTAGGGTGCTCCTGTCCATATACTGAATGAGAATATATCCCCCCTTTGCTCCTATTTTTCATTATTTAATATGAGAAGACAGCGAAAACAAGAGAAATATAGTTGACTCTGGTCACACAGTTGTTAAGTGCCAAAGTGGGGAATAGATTCCACATACAAATTTTGACTCAGGACCCTTGTTACTGATCAATGCTCCTTCTAAATAATTCTCTCCTATGAAGAAGACTGCTTTGCCTGAAAAACTGGACAAGTACCTATTATAGTTTACACAAAGGCAGAATGAAATCTAGAAATAAAATCAGGTGTGGATTTGTTCTGCTTTATACTTCTGCTTAGAACAGGACAGAGGCCATAAGACCTAAATTTTCAGGTTGTAGTTTACCTCATCATGACTAATGAAATTGAAAAGAATAGGATATCCACCTTTCTGCAGCTCTTCATAGAAAATCTGGTTTGATGGCTATCTTCACAAAGTCAAGGATACAAAAATATGCATTAGGCTTATAGATATTTGCATAAAATAATTTTGAAGACAAACCAGTATTTTGTGTTTGGCTCTGTTGCAATTAGCTGGAACAATGTATGAAAAGAATGACTAAACTTCTATTTTTAAACATGAACTGTTTATGATGTGACATAGGGACATTGTACATATATTGTTGTTAGCTTGGTCACTTCAGAGTAAGGGTCTCTGAAGACAGACCCAGTGAAAAAGTATTTTATGTTCCCTAATGAGGGAATAGGAATTTAAAATTGGCAGACAGGTTTGGTGTACTCAGTGCCAGGAATTCAAGTTGAAGAAGACAAGGCAGTAAGATGTCAGCGTGCCTAGGAGAACAATATGCATGTTCTCTGCTGTGGAAATGGAGATCTAGAAGAGATAACTTGAATTGCCATGATGATAGGTTATTGTGCTCATCTTCTAGGCAACTTATCTGTTGCCCAGAGAAGCTGTGGATTCCCCGTCTCTGGAAGTGTTAAAGGCCAGTCTGGATGGGGCTCTGAGCAACCTCATTTAGTGGAATGAGTTTCAACTTCATATGATTCATGATTCTTTCAAGAATTAGGTACTTCAAGGGAATATTTTCTGAAGTTCATTGAAAATGTAAAATCATTTTATTTAAAGAAAATGAAGAATAAAGAAAGTGACTTCAGCTTTAATCTGGTTTTGATACAAAAGGAAAAGGAAGAAGATAATACAGATGTATGAATTACCAAATATTGTATTATTCTTTTATACAGGAAAATTACCTTTTCCCACCCCACTGACATATTTAAATATGACTACAGGCTTAATAAAGTAGACCTAAACCCTACAGAATTAAAGTAACTACAGAAATTTAGAAACTTAAAGCTGCAGAAGTTTGCTTTGCCTGTTTGACCTTCATGAGAACAGCAGTGCAATCACTCTTTTAAGTCTAACAGAACTGGTATAAAATTTGAGCAGGAGACATAAATTTTGCTGCATATGCAAAGAGCTGCATGTAAATGGACTATATACCTGTCGAATATTTAGCTGAACAATACAGACTGAGATAATACCACAAGTCAATCCCTTTCTCAAGTTTTGTGTTATTGGATTTGATTTACTAGTAAAATTACGTATACCCGACCTAATCTTGCATTCTGGGTCCGTCTAAGGTTTTGCTTTGTTCCCTGTTCTCTTCTATTTTCTCATCTGAAAGAGGTGCTTCACTTTTTTTTTTTTAATTGGTGGGAGCTACTCATCTACCAGTATGACTTGAAATTTGTTGTCTTTGTTTGTAAGATTGTGATATTTTTTGGATTTTTTGGGTCTGTGTTGCTTTGGGTTTTTTAAGCAGGTCAGAATACGTAAACTCTTCTATCTCTATGTAAAATCTTAAGTCTGCCAACCTGTTACAGTGCTACAAATTAAAAAGGAATATTTTATTTCCATATGTCAGTGGACGTAAATAAAAGTGCTATGTGCTTAAGCCATGTCAGGAATAATTTATATTAGGTTTTAGGACAATTACTATACGATCGATTAGACTATAGGCTTTGCTGCCAAAGGCTGTTGTAGAAACATCATCACAGAAAAGGTCAAGTATCTGTATTTCTAAATTTTACAGCTGTAGCCCTTAATTCTGCAGACCAATTACGGCCGACGGAAAATTTTATAGCAGCTTCACTCCAAATACAAAGCAGATGCTGTAAGTGAATTCTGTTAGAAGAAAAAAAAAAAGGAAAAAGAAAGAAAAAAGGCATCAGTACAGCAACTCTAGCAATATGTTTTCACGTTAAATTTCATTTCTTTTTCACTAGCTACCATTATCAGACCGATGAAACAGTTCTTTTTTTTGTTTTTTGTTTTGTTGTTTTTTTTTTTTTTTTTTTTTTTTTTTTTTTTAATCTACAATAT
>VWZF01000730.1:1082728-1262630 GCA_013396755.1 Sclerurus mexicanus
TTTTCCCTAGCTCCCATTATCAGGCCGAGGAAACAGTTCTTTTTTTTGTTTTTTGTTTTGTTGTTTTTTTTTTTTTTTGATTGTTTTTTATTGCTAATCCACAATATGTCCTATGTTCAGGACTGAAGGAGGATGAGTGAAAATCCAGCACAAAGTATGGGCTGTTTGAAATCTCTGGTACTGCTGGAAAAACAACTGCAGAGCACAGATTGGAGGATATGTTGGTTTAAGTCCATGCAGAGGTTCTTGTTGGAAACCTTGTTGAAAACTGGTATGCCTGCAATGCTGATGTACGTTTTCTCTCATTCTTGCAAATATGTGCAATAAAGTCACTCTGATGTCAGAAATGTTTGCACACATAGTCAAAACCTCTCTCTGCATTTGAGGAAGATTTCAGTGAGCTTTGCATTCCTTCTGCATCTTAGAGCTCCTTATTCTGAATGACATTTTATTTTGACAAAGTTAACAGTAAGTATCACATGTCTTAAAAGCTGCAGCTTAAATGCAGATTAGAGTTGCAACCACTTATGGGCCCTATAGGACAAGGAAACCTAAAGGGCACAAAAATGCACAAAGGTGCCTTATTAATTCAACATGAGAATTGGTGGCTAGGCAAAGAGGTTGGCACACTTTGTAGTGCAAGGAGTAGCATGTTAATTAGAGATTCCCCAGAAGAGATCCTCCAGAAGAGTCCATAATTAATGCTTGTTGTAGCTTCATGCATATAGTGGCAAAAAGCCCAATGTATGGCTTTTGCATCTGCTGTTTCAGTGATGTCATATGTTCATTTGTTCCAAAGTTTGAAGAAAGATGAGATATGGAAAGAAACAGAGGGTTTTTTCTTTCTCTTAATAATTGATGTGTATTTGATGAAGTCTTTAACAACTCAACTTTCTGCAGTCACTAATAACTGAGCATGTTTACTTGGTTTTGGCTTCACCCAAACTGTTTGCTACTCCTACCATTCATTTTTGGCTGCATGACAGGCCAGTAGAGAGAGTTGTATCACTGAAATATGAGTGCTCATGAAGTATTCACATGTGTACACACGTGTCCACAAATTAAGATTTTTCAAATGTGTGTCCTATCTATACTGCTGCTGTAATGCAGGTAATTGCCAGCTAGTTTTGCATTCGTATCAAATTAATTTTCATCACCATCCACATAAGCGTTGTAATAGCCTAACATAGTCATAAATAACTGCACTAGTATTTTATTTTGAATTTAGAGAACTAAAGTACACCAGTTCTTTACTCAAAAGCTCAAATATGCAAACCTCAGCTTCCTATCTCTCCTGTAGGCATACATTAAGCACAGTCACCAAGATTTTTTGTGACAAGCTACAAAAAGCTCTACAATGTGATTTGTATGGATCTATTTGGTATTTGATGGAGGCACCTATATTAAAGAATTATGAATAATCTACTTTTCTAATTTCTCGTCACTATCCAGCTCTCACAGGATGCTAGATGATCTTATTGCGTATGAAATCAGGAGATATTTTATGAGGGTATGTGGTTGGGTGCCATTTGAGGATTACTGGTAATTCTTATGATTGGATACTTTATATGTTCACATGACAGGACAGGTAACTTAGAGAAGGATTTATTTGAAGCTATTGGTTGGAGAGCAGTTCCACTGGCCATTTGCAAGAGGCTAGGATTGGGTTTGTGAACATTGTTTGTCTGGTCTTGTTTGACGTGGTGCATAGCATGCAGGACATGTGTGTGGGTTGACAGATGTGATACAGGGGTCACAGAAGACCTATATTCTTTTTGACCATTAGCTGGGAACCTGGCAGAATAGCCTTTGGCAACTGAGAACTGAGTCCTGGGTCTCCACAGACTCCAATGAGAACTGAACTATACACTACATGTGTAAGCACTAATATATTGACACTGAAATTTAAGTATTATAATCTTGGGAGAAATCACATTCCAGATATTTAATGTGTGGCTTTTTGTCAGCCAGGCAGTGGTGATCAAGGGATTAATTTGGACAACTTCTTCTCAAAAAATACTCATGTTCTGTATCACATCACTGCAGTTTCTGTTAATGTTTCCCTCCGAACAGCCTTTTTTTTTCCCTGCTGAAGCCCTCAAGGCAGACTTAGGATGCCCAAGTCTTAGTTTGACTTTGTATTTAAATTCAGTGTCAGTTGGCCAAATTTTTTCCCTTGTGTAATTTTCCTGTCACTGCCTCAGAGAAGACCCTTTTGAGATCTGTGGATCTGCTGGACTGGTGTTCTTGGTGATGATAAGAAGGTGGGTTGTGTAATGGAAATGCATCTGGCTGAGTGATTAGAAAAAGTTGGGAAGGGTAGGAACTGAGCCCTGCATGAGGACTGCGTGCCTGTATTGTTTCCCATTGTTCAGCCCTATTCCCTGACTCCTAGTGGATCTCCATAGCCATCTCTGCTCTCTGAATTTGTTCCATCTTTGTTTTTCTTACAAAATTAACTTCTGTTAAAGTTTCTGTATTTTTTTTTGTCATTCAGAAAAAGACTTTAATGAAGAAAATTGTGAGAGTAGGGGAGAAGGAGAGCTGTACTAGGGGACCAGTATGCTTTGGGTAATGTAGCAGAACTGAAGATGGAAATATATTAGCAGCCAGGAAGATATCAGGGAATGTTTTCTATCAGTGGCAGTATCTGCTGTCCCCTGGGCCATTGCCATGGCTTTCACGCCTTCTTGAGTTATGCTTTATTTCTTCCTTGGCAGTCCATCCTTTTGAGAATGAAACAATCATTTTTTAATAGAGCTGCCTAATTAAATGCCTTTAATTCCATCCTAAGTGAAAAACTGAATTCTGCCGTGGGCTATCAGGGCACTTTCCTAACATGGACAGTTTCTTCTGGGAACTGCATACATGTTATGCAGGGACAAACTGGGCCTCCCTGCCTGTTATTCAACTTTATATAAGTCTGTTTTTTCTTCCCCTTACATAGACAAGCTTTTATTTTCTTTATTTTTCTGTTTTCTCTTTGGTTCTGACTGTAATAACCTGCTTCCTTCATTGTTTTTCTTTCAGTATTTAGCTTCTTTTTCAAAGAATTGTGCAGTTTCTTGAGAACTGAGGAACCAACATCTATAAATTTATCTTTCCAACAAACTATACAGAGCTGTTTGAAGAATTACTTGCACAAAAAAAAATCATTTGAGTTCCAAGTTGTTCGTGATTAGGACACTGAGTCACTTCTACCTCTGTTAGATATTTTATGTAGTGATTTGTCAATCAAAGCCAACAATTAAACCTATAAATAAAGAATTCGTATTTTCCCCTCATGAGTGTGTCACTAGCAAGGACCATGAAGCAATAGGAGTGAGCTGTAGCGCAAAACAGTTTGTTCTGTGGACTTCATGTCCACACTAAATAAATTCTGGGAGGAGGTTATTTGTGGCAGGTCTAGTCTGATCCAGCTGTGGTTGGAATGCATTAGTTTCACGCTTGGAACACATCTTCTGGTTATTTTCCTCTGAAAACCGACCAGTTCACTTTCTCTGAGACTACTATGATGAGAACCAAAACACAGTAGGCATGGATGACTGGGAAGTCCCTTCAGAAGTGCACTCTGGATCCAAACAAAAGTGTGAATGTGGATGCATTCATGTTAAATTAGCATTCTTACGATTCCCTTTCAGTTTTCACAAGTTCAAACCCAAGACACAAATAAAAAAAAAAGGACAATTACAAAGCCCTCAAAATGAAAAAATCTAAGTTTCTAAAAATGAAAAAATCTAAGTTTCTAAACCCTTAAAAGTTTTGTAAATGTCTTGAAATATTAGTATTCTTGAAAATACGTCTGGCATCTGGGAAGATGCAGTGGAGATTGTTCATATGTCTATATGGCAGTCTTTGCTATGAAATAACAGTGGTCTAGGTGGACCTTTGATCTTCCTCATTTGCCTTGTCTTTATAGTATGATTCAGGCCATCCATTGTCCAAGACACCTATTACTTCAGTGGGTTTGGATCAAGCCCTCAGGGCTGTAATTACTCACCTGACTAATTGCAGTAAGTTTTTGGAAATTTGCAGAGAACGAAGCTTGCACACAGTTCCAGTAAGCCTGGGCATTGTATGTGCACAGAGGTGTTGTCTTAGGGGTTTTTAAGGATTAAATGTAATGGTAATGTACACTCAAACAGAAAGCGTGATAATCTTCGTTAAAGATCTTGATTACGTGGCAGAAGCAGCGTGGAAGCACACAGTATTTCCAGTGAAAAAAATCTTATCTATGGTTAGATGAATATGCTCTTGTCTTCTCTAACAAAAATAAAGTTCATGTTTTGAGATTGCTTCATGCTTGTTCCATAAAATTTCCTTGGATATCTGGCTTCTTTGTTTTGCAGTGGCGTTTAATCACTTGCAGTATCATACACTCTTCAGCCATGCACATTATCCCTTAATTATATATGACTAAGCCCCTCTTGACTATAAGACATGTTGTTTGTTCAAATGCACTTACAAATCCATTTTCTTATCAGTTCTTTGCTGAACATTTACACAACGGGGTACTGTTTAAATATGAAAATAAACCTTTTATAAAAAAATGGTTTGACCCACCCACCTGGCCTCCATCTGTGATTGTTCTGTCTCTGCAATCTGTTGTCTGCTTTTCCTCAGCGTGTTCTTTATCTTTTCGGATGGCTGCTATCTTTGAGCGACTTTATTGCCCCTCCTTATTTTCTCTGTGCTTAGTGGAAAGTGACATTTCCAAATCATAAGGATCAGCCAGACAGATTTGATATGCTCCCTGCTATAAGACACACTTCTGTTCAGAGTATGCAATTAGTAAAGACAACTTCATTTCACAGTATCACAACTCATGCTGTACTATTTAGAATTAAAGGCTTGTGTGAATTCAGAAAGTTTCCTCATAAAAACTTCTACAGATAAGTCTGTCAGAATTAGCGATATTTTTTCTTACCACATACTTACTGAAGCAAACCCAGAAGAAGTTTCTTCATGTTTTATTCCAATTCAGTTTCATATCAGTGAATTACTATAGTAATGCTTTTCCTTTGTATTTTTATTTTTCATTAAAGGGGAGTTGTGTGTTTGTAATCTCTTAATAAACTGACACTCTAATCTTTACATAAAGAGGTTAAATCCATTTTTATTTTGAAGGGTTATCATTAAATACTTACACAGACAGTTTAAGTTTCCAGCCTGTGTACTGATAAAAATTTTCGTGTCTTCTGTGAACCTGGGAGTCCCTTCTTAGAGAAATTAGAGTGTATTTTTTGTTTCCTTTCTGACAGCATTTATGTTTCTTCCTGTTCCAAGCCAAATGTAACTGTGGAGACAGTTGATTTTTTGCATTAAAGGTCCTTCAAAAGCACCACAATGGATTCAAAGGCATGAGCATATTTTTCTGAGTAAGTAGAACAATCAGCTTTAAATGTAGGAATATCTGAGATCAGGATATGCAAGTAAAGATATTTTTAGATTCTATAGCACTGTTGTGCAGAAGTGGAGTCATTTCTCTCTTGTGAGTTCTTAGAAGCTGGTCTTTTGTTCAGATGAATTTGCCTGCTGTATAATGATGGCCTTCAGGAATGTGTTACAGAAACCTGTGAAAAATTTCTTCTGGATTGAGGCCTGGAATAGTAATAGTAGGTCATTGTCCAAAGGAAACAAAAATGTGTTATTAAGTTATTTTAATTTAATTTCAATTGGAAAGCTTAGAGAGAGATGCCTGCTTCTGCTCTATTTTTTGAGTAAGCCCTCCAGATTTATTTCTTGCCAGCCAATTATTAAGCACCATTGCAGTTAAATTAAATCAAACATCCAGATCGAGGTGATTGTCTCAAAGCTTCAGGAAGAAATAGAATAGATCCATTTGCACCACTTGTTTACAGACAACTTTATCCTTGAACCATGAGCATGAGATCTGAGAAAGATCTGATACTCCCCTTAGGGGCCTCCATTATTTCACAGGGGCCAAAATATTTTCAGTTTATCTGAGGCCTTAATAGGAAACTCTCCCATTATATTTGCATCTGACAGTTACAGAACAGAATTTTGGGGTATCAGGAGGGAATCATCTGTGTGAAGAGGGAATCTATGGAATAAAGATGGACAGAATGATCAAACCTAGTACTGTTCTGTCCACAAACATACAAGAAGCTACTCAGGTTATATTTTTTCTAACTTTACATGTTATTAATGCATCGATTAAACACTGTTGCTAGAAGGAGTGTTTCCACTATTTCAAAGGCCCCTACTACTGTGTTAGTGCCTTCAGAGATGCTAAGTGGCTGTAGAGTAAATTGGATTGAGGAACCAATAAAACAAATGGCACAAAAGTTAGTTTTAGAGTGGTATGTCACTAGGTTTGGTAAATAAGACTTTAGTGACATATGAATGATCATGCTGGTATAACAAAGTAATTTTTGTATTTTGCAGATGTAGATTACTGTTAGGGAACTCCTTTGTCAGCTTAGATGTGTCTACATTGTATGTTGGATATCAGTGTTGAGCCTTTGAGGAAAAGCAGACAGTTTGAGTATCCAGACTTCTGGAGGCAAGTGCTAGGTGAACTTCATGGCATCCTGGGAAGGAAATCTTAGCCGAATGTCCTGCAGCTGGCCTGAGCCAACACTGTCCCACCTATACCTGCCTATGGTTGCCGTCAGGCAGGCAGGGCAGTGTGTAGTTTCTCCTGGAAAGTTGCAGAGGGGCAAATCCAGTCTGTGGACACCCTGAGAAGTGCCTATCTGCAGGCATCTGCTCTTCCTGGGGCAGCATAAGCCATCTGTCCCCCACAGCCACCAGACTTGTCCTTTAGGGAATGACTCTGAAGGATGAGAGGCAAGTTGGAAACTTTGATCTCTGCACTCTTAGATCTCCTTTACTGGCAGACCTGGCTCACATATGTCAGTGATAGACTGAAACTTACCCCTATTTCTGCTATTCCTCTGATGTTAATTTAGAAGCAACTCCATCAGAAGAGCTATCATCACAAGTTTTCCCTTTACTAGTTTATGTTTCTTCTCCTGGAAATTTCTCAGTGTTGCTCCCGGGAAGGCAGAATTAGGGGTAGCCAGGGAGTGAGAGGGTTTTTCAGGTATTTGTAAACTGTATTTGTAAGGTTTGTTGAAAAAACACAGTGACCCTCTGATTAGAGGACTCTTGACAGCCAAATTGGCAAGACTATGGCTGTTCATTTGGCAAAGGAAATGAAAGCCTTTGGGGGGCTTCACAGGCATTAGAGATGCTCATGTCAGGGGACATGTCCACTTCTCCATATAAGAAGTTGTCATATTGTAGCTGTGTTGTAGTGGTGCTGTGTAATAAGGTTGCTATTTAGAGAGTGACCAACTTTGTTTCATTTGAGGTAACGAGGCTAAAAGATTCTAAAATAATGGAGTGGCTTAAAAAAATCAATAAAAGAGAAAAAAATAAGATCCTACCTAGTACTCAGTACTTTCAGATTTCACTGTACATTTCTACCTTTAATATCATGGAATCATATAATCATTTAGGTTGAAAAAGACCCTTAAGAAGATCAACTCCAATTGTTAACCCAACACAGTTGATCCCACCACTTAACCACTGTTTCTAAGCTCCACATCTACACATGTTTTAAATACTTCCAGGCACGATGGCTCAACCACTTCCCTGGGCAGCCTATTCCAATGCTTGACAACCCTTTCAGTGAAGGCGTTTTTTTTCTAATAGCCAAACTAAATCTCCCCTGGCAGACTTCGAGGCCATTTCCTCTTGTCCTGCTGCTTGTTATTTAGGACAAGAGACCAACTGCCACCTCATTACAATCTCCTTTGAGATAGCTGTGAAGAGTGGTAAGGTCTCTCCTTTTCTCCAAGTTAAACAACTGCAGTTTCCTCAGCTTTCCTCATAAGACTTGTGCTCCAGACCTTTTAATTGCCCTTCCCTGGACAGATTTTACTGTATTATTATTTAGAAAACAAGCAAACACAAAATATGTGCCCCTCCCCTTCCCAAATTTCATTATCTTCATTTGCTTGTACATTTTTTGATGTTTTTCATTCTGTTTACATAACAATGGGAAACCTTACTTATGGCACACTGGCAACCACAAAGCCAGAGTATGCATTAGACACCTCAAAGGGTTCATTTGTGTATGGACAGTCAAAGTATGTCAGTACAGAACCTGTGTGACATCAGAGGAGTTTAGTCATAGCATAGCACTGTCAAAAGTCCCCCGTGAACTCAGTAAGCTGTTTATTATTTAAGTGTCAACACTATATAAGCTAGCTCCATTGTAGGCTATAAAGGGATTTCTCGGTGCTTCATTGTTTGAGCTACACCCCAAGAATAGGGAAGCAAAAAAATTAAAGGAAAAAAATCATGGAAGTGGGAGGTTTTTTCTTTTTGTGTTTTTTTTTTTGTTTGTTTGTTTTCTTAAGGCTGTTAGAGTTGAATTTTTTGTAAGTTAAAAACAAACAAATAAACAAAACCCCACAAAACCTGAAACACCACCAACAAAAAATTACTAGAGGAATGTGACAAATTTAGCATAAATTTTTCATACATCTCTTTAGAAAAAACAAACAAAACACCACTTACAACTTTTTGTTGCAGCATTTGTCTGTTGTCTGCTGATTATTCTGCTGTTAGATATTCATACAACTTTCCTATCAGACTATCATAACTTCCATAACATAAGTTAGCTCATACTCTTAGACTTCCTGTATTCTTAGTCAATGTATTTAGTTTTAACAGATTTTTTACTTAAAATTATAAGAGGTTATAATTTATATTATCAAGTCAATAAAAGAAGAAAGAACAGTAATCAAAATCTAAAGATGCAGAAGCTATGAGCAAAACAAGTGCATTTTTTCATTATTTCTCTGACTAGTTGAGAACCTTCTGAGGAAGACAGATAAAATTTCTACTGCTGACAAAACTTCAAGCATGGATTAGTTTTTTTTTGTGATGAACTCACACCACATCCTGCAAAGTATGGAGAATTTGCTCCCAAGCTGGCTAATGAGTTGAGCTGTCACTCAACTCTGTGCAGAAGCTACTCGAGCACCGTGCAAACTTAATCTTGAGGGAAGGGCATGGTTGAAGAGAAGGGGAAAAAATAGGAGAAGAATGAACAAGAAAGCCAGAATATCTTTTCTCCTTTTATTCTTCTAACCCACCTTTCAGTTTTGAACTCTGCTCAGTAATAGAGTTGCACCTGTCTGCATGTTTTGCGTCTGTATCTCTCACATGTTAATTTCCCCCAATTTTTCATGGTGGCTTTGTATTTGTCATTTCCAAGAAGGTTGATGAGAGGCTCTTTTTGTTTAAAGACAAATGCTGGGGTGGAGAGTCCAACAAATGAGCCCCCTCCCCTTTTATTAAAACCTCCCTTCCTTTGACCATTACAGAGAGACAAAATGTGAGGAAATATAAGTAAAAAAATAAGAGTTTATGGAAAAGAAATATAACAACTGTAATAATATAAACAAAGCAGTTTAAGCCAATAGTAGACAGAAATCGTTCCTGGTCTCTTCTCCCTTGGTGCACAGACACATGCTCCCCTGCCTTCCCTCCAGGAGAACAAGAGAAAGGTACTGTGGGAGACAGGTTCCTGCAGTTTAAGGCCATTGCCCTATCCGGCTGGGCAAAAACCATGGGGAAACAGGGGCAAAGCATAACCTAGGGAAAAAAAATTTGTCCACGAAAATTTATAGTATAGAACTGCTCAGTTCATGTTACCCAGCCAGGTTGAGGTCCCATTCATCTTGCCTGCCAACTTGCTGGCTGTTGCTGGAGAAGGTGGCTCCTCACAGTGTGACTGCACTCCGGCTCAGCTCTGCTCAGCTGGGACTCTGCGGTGAGATATCGTGAGTGGGATTTGTGAGTTGGTGTGAGTTCTTTGTGGTGCTCAGCTGAGCTCAGCTCCATTCTGGCTTGGCGGCGGTGGTGAGTGCGATGCAGAGCTGGTTTGACTTTTGTTTTTTCTCTGGCTGTGGTGGCCATGGCCTCTGGTGGCTCCCTTTGGAAAAGTCCCTGGCAGGGTTGCAGGGGAGGGTGCCTGTGTAGAGATGGGTCCTGGTGGTGGTTCCGACAGTCTGTGTGTGTGCCTCTCTCTCCATCCCGCCAGCCAGCAGTGTAGTCCAAGATGGAGAGAGTTCCTCTTCCGCCCTGGCAGCCAGGAATACCAGCACTCACCACCCAGCTGTGGCAAGGGGTTCATTCTCAAAGGAACCATTTCTCCATAAAAATGTTGGAGAAAGGGAATAAAATGCAAAACCTACTTTAACCATGACAGAGGCACATGCCTTATCCTTGTAAACTGTAAATTTAGAGAAACATGATGTCATAGCCTCAATGCACAACTTTTAGCTTACCCAGTTAATTAATTCTCCTCAGAATATGCTAAAGCGTCCTTAATTGCCATTTAAATGTAGTCTTTTATGTACTCATTTAGAATGATTAGATTCAAAGTAATTTTGCTGTTACAGTATAGTGGCATTGGGTATTCTTTGATTTGTAGGATATGTTCTTCAATCTGATTACCTTGTCCTTGTATATAAATTAGGCAGGAAAACTGCAGAGTACTTTTTGGGGCCTAAGTTTCTTTGTAAGTAGATAAGTTAAAAAGACACATGTGATAAAATGCTTGGTTTTGGGCTTTTGATTTGGTTTTCATGTTTTTTAAGAAGATTAGTAGGTGAAACTCTCACTTCATTTGGTGAAAAAATCAGAAAAAGGCAAATTTTCTTAGCAAGCATAACTTAGCAAGTTCTTTCTTTCTGGATATCTATTTGGGTGATCAGCAGTATGTGAACATCTCTCAAAAGACATTAGCAGGATTTTGGACAACAGGGCATAGTAGGCTTGGGAAATGAATACAAGGTCTGAGAGTTTCCTGACAGGCAACAACAAACATTCAGTGGATGATGGTGTGCAGCCACGGGACAGCCCTATTTAGATATGTCATTCACACTATAGCTGAGGCACTGTTAAGGGTCTTGAGTTTACTCTGGATAAATCATACAACATAATTCCTCGGTTGAAACATGAATAATCTTTAGATGCTATTGCAGTTTAAAAAGCAAACTAAAATAAACTTCTTTTTCAGTTAGACATTTAGCATTGCATAGTAGTTAGACAAATAAAATACTACAGTCTAAGCTCCTTATAAAACAATATATATTAGGTGCCAGAGAAGGCATAACAGATGCCATCTCTCACTATAAAAGTAATTTACAGTTTCAAACATATTCATGACTTGAACATACACAAATTATTGGAAAAGTGGATTAGAGGTTATAGAGTCTCTTTTTGTTACTGTATTTCTTATGTCTAGTATTTCACATTGAAATCCACGGTTGTGAATTGTTTTATAATGGTCTGCCTTCAGTTTATCCAAACTTTTTGGAGACTTCGCTAAAAAGTGCCTGTGGCTGATATTGTGATCTACCAGTCAAATATCTCTTAAGAGAAAAATGCCCCTCAAATGATTTTCAAAATTTTAATTTTGATACTGTGAAAGATTAAACCTTTTGTATTTCTGATGTCTCCCATACCAAATTATCGTGTGTTTGTAGCAGGTTAATACAGAACAGGGTTGACAAATCTTGCTATAATCACTACCCCATGTTGCTTTTATCCTCCTTGTTTGCTGTTCATTTTCGTTGAGAAAAACCCTAATATATCAGTGACAGGAGGTCTGGATTTGTGGCCGACTGTTATAATTACTCCCACTGAGGCACTGTCAATAGGATTAAAATAAAGATTCTAGACCTGTCCATCGTAGATGAGGTCAGCAACACTAGCAGTGGGAGTACTGTTTCTGCAAGCTGTGCTTTTAGTCCTGAGTTATGGAACCATAGACATTAATATGAAGCAAGTATTTGAAAGCTCCAGTGGAGAAAGACCAGCCTTTTTTTCTGCATTAGCTAAAATATCCATCTGTAATAAATAATCTAACAGCATCCATCTATGTCCTGGCCATACATATGTGTATGTTAATTTTCAAATGTATCAGAGCCCCAGAGAGTTTCAATTACAGAACAATCCATTTTGCATTTTATAATTAATAAAGTCTTTGCAGCTGCATAACTTCATCCAGGAAACATCTGCACACACTCTTTGTGTATACATCATTTCTGTGAAAAGAGGGTTAGCTGAATTGTCTTTAATTTTCTCAGGCTTGGGGAGGGTAGAAAGGTAGGGAGTTGATTAAGAAAATGGAAAACAAGTCACAGGAATGGAGAGTTATGCTCTCACAGATATAAAACAAATTCTAGCCACTGCTTATAGGAAAGAAATACAGTGTATAGGATCACTTTAATATACAATGAAGTTATTCAAGTGAAGAGGAGGGAGGAACCCAGGGAAAAACCTCAAGTCTCCCAAGATGAGCAGTCCATTTGCCATGGTTCTCAGTGGGATCAGCCTGATACCCTAAGTTCATAAGTAATACTAATGTAATTGAAATTCTGTGACTACTACTTTGTCACTGGCTTTGAAAAAGTATTGTTTTTTAAATATCAATTTCATCTTCTTAAGTTTTCATGAAACTGTGTCATAGATACCACTAAGACATACTAGTGATGGCAAACTCAGGAAATGGCGAGGAAACCAGAACAAACAGACAAGCTTTCTTGCTCTGCTGGTACAGTATGTCATTTCTGTTTTTCTCCTCTTACACCAGTCTACTTTTTATAATGGGATCAAACAGTAATTAGTGCAGTCACCTCTTTGCAACTCATTACATTTCATTATTTTCATATAAACTCAAAAATTATTATCAAAAGCCATGTTCAATCAAGTGCCTAACATGCTGAAACAATTGTGTGCCCTTTAAGTCTTGATCTCATATGCCACCTGGAAGCTTTGCAGTTCTACAAATGGAGATTTTCTTTTTTTTTTAAAATTTGTATTATTGTAGTAGCAAAACATTTTCTTGATTAATGCATCAGTGCCATATAACTGTTTATTCTTTCTCCTTTGGTTACATAAACATCAGTTGTTGCATATGTCACTCATAGCCCTCACCATCATCACTCTCAATTTAAGTTCTCTAGCTCTTCTAGGTGCAAAAAGAATCTCATAGTGTTTATAGTGACATAAAAATGAACAGTACTTAACACATACCTTTTTTCATTTTTCCTGTCCCACAAGTGGGACTCCAGACTGGTGTTTGCTGCATCTTTCCATCTGCCTTCATTTCCTTCTCCAGAGATTCGTGGATTTATTTTTTTTAAAAAATATGAAAAGAAAAATATACATTATTTGATCTCTACGAGGCTACTAAAACATGGGATGAGCTGACAGCAGAGAAGCTGCTATTTTTCTCCATAAGCTGCAGTCAGCAGCTTATGCCTTGTTATGTCACGAATGTAGCATCATAGTTCTTAGTAGTGTGTGTTAATTCCTCAGTATTTACTTTTGGCTTTGCAGTATGCCATTGCTTACACTATTTGTATAGACCTTTAAAGGATACCGAGCATACTAGCTAAAAATGTTTGTGAATGCGTTGACTGCAGTGGCATATGCTAAACACGTACTCAAGCAGGTACCGTGTGCCGATGCTGCAACTGCCCAGCCGTGTGCCAGACCCTCCTGTCACCATACATCCTTGTTACGGCTGACTGCTACGGCATGTACGAGAAGAAAGCAACTTAGTCCAAGCCAAGAAAGACTGCTAGTGTGATCTTCACCAGCGTCTTTCATTGTATACAGCCAGAATAGTGCACCGCTTTATCTGGGGCTTTCAGGCAAGAAGGTTTAATTATGAAATGCCCTGCTCAGTTTCAAACCGCAGCTCCATGGCCTAAGGAAGCTCTCTCATCTGAGAGGGTTTGTTCACATTGCCTTTGTATTTTGCAGTGGAACTCTGCCAGCTTCCCAAAAGAGAAATCTCTTTGCTTTGTGGAGGAGGTGGGAAGATTTGGTCTGAGGAGCAGTCATGGTTATGGCAAGACAAGTGAACAAATCCAAGGTTCTGGTCAGCCCTGGGAGGGTCATTGGTGGACATTCCCTAATGGCTGTGAAGTTAAGATACTAAGCAAAGAATTGTGCCTCAGCTGAAGCAAAGCATTTTTCTGTATTTATTTTGTAGTATATGGGGAAAGAATTGAAAAGTAATTATTGCATTGTTTGAAGACTGGTTGGGGTCAGGCTGGTAGGTGCTATTCTGTGTCTTTGTGTTGTCAGTAACATGTAAGTCTTCAGAGCAGCTGTTTGAACAAAATGGGAATTCTATCTGGGAAGAGCTGTTCTATGAAATCAACAGCTGTAAACAATGCAAGACAGTGAATGGTAGGAGATCAGATTTTGTGCTGGCTTTCTTCCATTTCTCCCCACCCCTGCCCTGTCTTCTCCAGTATCCCATAAGTCCTTCAGGTGCAAAACTACTCCTGTATCTTAACTTGCCTGAGGAACATCAAATGAGTTCACATTTTACTCAGATCAACAATAGGGAGGATTAGAGCTACAACATCAGAGTGCTGTCTCACAAGCTATACCCTCCTGCATATCTTCTGTCATTGCTTGAGTTCTGTGCCTTGATTTTCAATGTAGGCTTCCTTTATAGGGAAGAAGTGCTGCTGATGAGTGCTCTTCTGCACTAATGAATGGAAATATTAAAATGTATGTGATCAAATGTCATTTGAGTTGCCTCAAGCTTTGCCATGAGATACTTTTGTGGAACAGTATGTGTATTTATTACCTTTAGATTTGCATGTACCGAGCTCTGATTGATGTTTGGCTAATGTGTGTTTTTGTGTTTTTGTTTTTTACAATTAGCATTTTTTTAATATCTGTTATGAAGGTAGTAGCAGTGGGGATTTTATACCACCTGTCCCTGTAATCTCAAAAATATTACATAAAGAACTAAATTGGATCAAAGAATGTGAAATTAAAATAGTGTAGAACAAAACAATCTATGTAAATTACTTGTAGTATAAAAAAATCTACCATGGCAATTTGGAAAGACAGGGCAAAAGGAAGGAAAAAAAATTGTCAAACCAGTATTTTTGAATCATTGTTTTCCATCTGTTATCTGTATAGCTCACTGGCAGGTTCTCACACTTTCGTAAGTGGTCTGTGCAACACTGTCTTGGTATAGTTTTCAGCTGTAAGTTTTTTTGCAAGGACAATGATATATGTCAAAAACAGAGAAGGATCCCTAGGTCCCCAATTTTTTAACAATAGAATTCCACTCCTAGGCTGAAAAAAAGCAATGTTTTGTGATAAATCTAATTTATGAAGATAGGCGGGAGAATAATTTGGTTATATTCCTCCAATTAGTTCTTTTAATTATAGTGTATAGCCCTGTGTACCCTCCTTTCTAAAGGGCTATAAAGTTTTTAAAAATTCTTTTCAAAAGTGCTATTTGCATGCTGTTAAAATTTTCCATGCTGGAATATTCTGCCCTTTATATCTCTGGGATTTGTAAGTTGAAGGGATGCTTATTAAATGTCGTCACAAGCCTCTTAGTGGACAAAAAGCTAATGGAATGGTAACATGGTATGAATGCCTGAACCTGCTGCCTGTGGTATGCTGTGCGGGAGAATAATTGGCTTTTAGTCATGTAAACGAGTCACAGATATTCAGATCCTTTGAACTCTAATAAGAAATGCACACTTGCTTTAAATACTGAGTGACTAAGCATATAAATGTCTTGATCAAGTCATCAGGAAGGAAAAAAAAAAGAGTTTTCTGTTTATGTTTTATTTCTGTCTGAAATCTCTATTTTACTCTCTGCATCTTTGCTATATAATGTTCCCTGCTGAGAAGGACAGACTGGAAACACAGTAGGGATCTTTGCCTTTTAAGTTGCATTTTGCTGTGCAGAGGACTACATGTTGGAAGATCCGGTGTATTTGCCCAGTGTTTTGTTTGGTATGGGAGGAACATGTCTATTTAAGAAAGACAGGAAACTGTTATTTGGTAATTTTAGCTACATTTCAATTGCAAGCACTGAAAAAGTAGGCAGAAGTTTAAATGTCTTAAGGTACTTGCATACAAATCAGTCCGGCTTTTGTGCTTTTTGGTCAAGAAATTCTGATACAACTTTGAATGAAGGTGTAAAAGGATAATTTGGAATTGAATTTACCACAACTATGAATTCACGGTCATGTTTATCTAAAGTGCTTCTCCAAAATTCTTTCTGTCTTCTTTTGTAAATAGCATATATAACAGCTGCTGTAGTAGAATCAAACTATAGCATGTTTTACAAGCAGGTCTAGATTTTCTTCTAATGCAAACTCATGCCCCTTTGTCAAAGTCAAAGGATACAAGCTGTGCATGCTAATTTGCTGCCAGGTAGTTTAGCTTCCATCCACTGTTTTTGGTTGGGTTTTTTTTTTGTTTATTTGTTTGGGTTTTTTTCCCCAGCACAACAAACTCTAAATGTTACAGTAATTTATGGCCTTTAAGCATATTTTTCTTTAAAAAGTTAGTGTATTAATAGAGTAACAAACAACCAGAATTTCTTTTTGGTATATACTGGTGTGATATACTATTGATTTGCATAATTCATCAACTTTAATGTTATTTTAAGTATTGCCTCCTTTTTTTTTCCCAGTTACAAAAAATTAGTCAGGTTAATAAGAGTCATGTTGCTGTAGCTACACTGTGGGTCCAGTCCAAAGGCTATGAAAGTCAAAGGTTCTCCTCATTGACTTAGTGAGATTTGGATAAAGCTCATTGTTTTCATGCTCTTTGCATCACTGCAGTACCAGACAAGTGAAATAACCGTTCCAAATATCAGTGTCTTTTGATACTTTGCATTTCTGTTCTAAGAAAATATCCAAGCAAATATGAATATAACCAAAGTAAATTCTCTCTCTCTGAACTCAGAATGACTATTTAACTAGCTTTAATATTTTGATACTCAGTACTAAGTTTCACCCGCTGTCCCTTTTCTTTGCATACAGTTGATGGCTTAAGAAGGTTAGACTGTCTGTTAGGGTTGGAAAAAAGAGTAAAATAGTGTGATTGAAACCCCCTGTGCTTTATCAGAAAGTTCCAGAGGACTTTTGTGTTCTGTTTTGCATGTTTACAGTGTTTGTAAGCTTGTCTGAAACTTCAGTGCTTAAACTGAGTCTTATTCTGTTTCTGCGTTTAGGGTTGTCTGATCCCCACTTACCTCTTCCTCACTGCCTACAGTTCTCATAGTTTATAAATTCTTAAGCTGGCTGTCTAGGTTGCAGTGCTCAGGTTGCTTTTAAGTCTCATGGTAGGTGTGTTTTATGGATGTTTTTGCCTTGGGAACTGCAAGAAGTGTTTCTGAACATCAGTGTTGGAACACAACACATTTTTTTATTTTCATAGTTTCACAGCAGGCCTACCAATGTAAGAAATTTTCTTATATTTGTATTTCCAATTACATTATCTTATATGCATATTTCCAATTCTTTACCTTTTGTCTTTTCTTGAAAGATTTAGTAAATTAATTTCAACCTATTTGTGTCCTTCCGTGAAGCTGGAAAAACCAGTTATGCAGTTTACACTGTCTGCTTTCCTCTTCTTTCTGCTTGTTCCTACCAGAGTCATCTTTCCAACAAGTGTTCTTGCATCATTCTTTTCCTCAGGATCAGAATTTGCTGGTGGCTTGCAACTTGTTTGGGTTTCTCAGATCAGGGAAGAATGAATTTTGCTCCATTAATTCCAAAACAACTAGTTCAGCCAGCAGAAACACTTCAATGGCCTTAGTTCAGATCTTAAGACTGTTTTTCCCTTCCTATTGCGGGCATCCAGGTGCTTCACACCATTATTGTACTCATCTGTGGTGAAAAACAGATGCTTGCTGTATTTATGCAGCCCTGTTTTAAAATATTTTACTGCCAAGCGTTGAGATGTATGTAGTGTATACTAGAACTCATAAAAATGCCATAAAATCATTAACAGCATCATCTGAAGAAAAGAAAAATATTAACATAATTTCTTGCTTGAGCCAACATAACAAAATGGGCAGTATAGATGTTTACAGGAATGTGCGCCTCATGTCACAGAAACAAAAAAGGATCAGAATAGAAGTCCATGCAAATCTAAAGCTCAATTTGTTTTGTTCTGCCTTAGCTTGTGGCCGTGGGTTCTACAAATCCTCCTCACAAGATCTGCAGTGCTCCCGCTGCCCTACTCACAGCTTCTCTGACAAGGAGGGATCTTCAAGATGCGACTGTGAAGATAGCTATTATAGAGCACCTTCTGATCCACCATATGTCGCATGCACAAGTGAGTGAGTCATGAATTTAATAGTAGAAGACGTTGCTTAACCAACCAGGTGCAGCCACTTGCAGCGTGTAGTTTTGTCTGGCTTTTCTTGTGTTTGAAAAGTACCTTTGTAACAGTAAATGAAATTGAAAAGCAGAGGGAAGAAGAGTTGACAGTGAATATGGAATCAGCATAAATATAATTTTCATGTTTTCTTGATACAGCATTGGAAAACACTGTGTGTCGCATAAGTGTGTAACTCATTGTAATAGACGGGATACAGGCACAGTTTTCCCATGGCCATAAAATTGTTGTTGACAGTGTGCTTTATGTGATATAATACCAAAATTATTAGTGTGAAAAATAGAAAGTAACCTGTGTAGATCTGTGCTTTGATTGAACTGTAATTGGATCTGACAACCTTTTAACTAAAAATAGACTGGCCTACACAGATTGGTGGTTCAAATAGTTCAGAGTGGAAGTTTCCTAAATCCAAAGCAGCATCAAATATCTATGTAAATCATATCAGAGCTGATAACAAAGAACTAGATGCAGCTTGTGCAGTATGTTTAGACTAGATGCACAAATCCTATATTTGGGAAAACTGTAAAACGGAACCTTTAAGGTACATTAACCATTCCTTTTAATTGCACAGAAGAGAAATGAGTAAAGTCAGTTGCAGTAAATATACAGACAATTGTTATTCTGATGCCTTAATAGAAAATAAATAAAGCTCTTACCAAATGAGTTCAAGGAAGCTTTTATGCAGCTTGTACTAAAAATAATGAAATGTTTATGTGGAGAAAAATGCTTCAACTGTTTTCTGTCTCAGTAATTAAAATGCTAGCCATGTGTCCCACTGTGGTTTTGTGTAATTACCTTACACTTTTTTCTATATTATGTAGGACCTCCATCTGCACCACAGAACCTAATTTTCAATATCAACCAGACTACCGTGAGTTTGGAGTGGAGTCCTCCTGCTGACAACGGGGGAAGGAGTGATGTGACCTACCGCATTTTGTGCAAGAGGTGCAGCTGGGAGCAGGGCGAGTGTGTTCCCTGTGGGAGTAACATTGGATATATGCCCCAGCAAACTGGATTAGTAGATAACTATGTCACTGTCATGGACCTGCTAGCTCATGCTAACTACACGTTTGAAGTTGAAGCTGTGAATGGGGTTTCTGACTTGAGTCGTTCCCAGAGGCTTTTTGCAGCTGTCAGTATTACCACCGGCCAGGCAGGTAAGTTTTCATCACTTATGAATCTCAACACTGTGAGACTGAGAGAAATTTGGAACATGCAAACTACAGGTGCAGTAAATCAGGAGCATGTTTGGTGTGTTCTGGCTCATTAATCTTTTCACCTTGCCTACTAGTTAATTTGAGCTTATACTATTTCATGATAACCTGTCCTGTTTCTTGGCCTCAGGATTGCTTTCAGAAAGTGTTGATGAAAGACTTAAAGAAGACACACAGCTTTCTTATTAGATAGAATTTCTTAACTCTGCAACTTTGTTTTTTTTCTTACTTCATTGTACGTCATTCCCTTGTATTTGAGGATAAAAAAGTAGATATGACAGTCCTATGAAGGCTTCCTTTCTGAATTTTTTAAACATGTGTGAGAGTCCTTGGTCATTGGAAGATGATTTGGATATCTGATGGTGTTTTCAGTGTTAAATGTTTTCCCTCAGGATAATGTTTCTGATTTATCTTATATTTCCAGATATTTGATTATGAGATGCAGTGAGAATGTGATGATTATTCTTTGTTTCTTCTATTTATCATAATCTGACAGGTGAAATGTCAGGGAAAATAAAATCAAACTAGCATATCACCCCAGGGGAAAAAAGGGCTTTGGTTTTCTGTATGAAAAAAAATCTGATTTAGGTTTCTAAAATGATGAGTTGCTTGTTGATAAAATTATGGGCAATAGTATGCTGTGGGCTTTAAGAGAGGATACTAAAATTAACCTTTTATACTTTGAAAAAAAGGTCTTAAACTGAACATTATTTGCAAGATCAGGCTTTCGAAAAAATGCCTTAAAAGAAAACATGAAGTGAATAACTGATGTGATGCTTTCTGTAAGAATAGCTAACTAATGGTTTAAAGGATACTTCATACTTACATCTTGGAGGAAATTTCAATGATTGTGATCATGATATCTTTTTTAGTGCAGTAGAAATGATCCCCTACGGTAATGTTTTGAAATAAGAAAAAACTCGCTGTATAGGGTCAATGAGCAAACAGGAAAAACTGTGGGTTTTTTATACTTTAAAGGTGGTCATCTCAAAAAAAGTTTAAAAAAAAAGGGACAAGAAATGTAGTTCAAAACCTTCCCTCCCCCCAAAACTAGGACAGTTTATACGGTTGTTAAAGTTAGGCTGGAATATTTATGGCATTTTTAATCTCCCCATAGTGCTTTCCAGGATTCCAAATGCACATTTTATATAATTTTGGAACCGTCTCTGTGACTGAAAGGATTGGTCTCTGTGCTCATTCAGTTCTTGAAGTTTATGATGAGATTTTGAGCACAGAGAAATTACCCTGAAACTATTTTTGCACCACAGATTATATTATTTTGGCACCTTGATTTTTCATCTTTAAAATAATTCTCCATAATTCTTCAAATATACACAGGTGGACAGTGTTCTGCTCTCTGTAGATGACTGTACAGAACTAACACATGAAGAAGAGGATTTGTACTTTTTCCTATTTAACTGAATGAAATTGGCTTTATGTGCTTTAATGGTTCAGGGCACACAGGGTAAAGGAAGAAACAGTGCAATTTGGTGGCTAGAAAGATGCAAAAGCCTTAATCAGAAGTTTTTTTGTGTTTTTCCCAAGATAATTCATTATAGTTCATTATCTTTTGTTCTCCTAATTATCAGTTTACAGGGGCTCTATTAGGTCAGAAAATATAAAATGTTTATCCCATGGTATCTTATAAGTAACACAAGCTATATGATTTTATGAAATGGTCCTCAATAAAGTCCAGAGCAGTTAGTGAAACTATAGTTTTTGTATATATTAGAGGCAACATCTAGACTTTACCTAAAGATTTCAAGTAAAGGAAAAAACCTTCAACCTCCTAGGTAAGTTTTGTAAGAGCATGCAGCAGAAAGCAAGAGACATGACTGTTCCTTTCCTGCTCCTCAGTTTACTGTGGGATTATTTTCCAAGATTTGACACTGTCACTGCTGAGAGAAAGGGTACTCATACAACTGAAGAGTTGTCTGTTTAGCACTTCGGAATATCAGGATTTAAAGGCTTCCAATTGGGCATCTAAAAGGAATATACATAGGAGACAAATTTGGGAAAAAAGAAGAAAAAGGCTTTAAGCACTTTTTGTTGCAGTTTTCTCAGGCTGTAAAATGAAGGTTGCCCACACTTCTCCTTACCAAGCTCTTCAAGATTTTCTAAGTGGCACATAAAGGCAGCTTTTTTTTTTTTTTCTCCCACTGAATTACAAAAATACAGAAAATGCAGACTTTCAGAACAAATGCATTTACCAAAAAGGAAAGACCTCTTTTAAATTATTTTTGCAACAGCATGTTTTGGATCCTAATACGGATTTCTTTGGTTTGTCAAGGAGGAAAATATTTTAGGTGGAACAGATTGATGACTATAATTGAACAGAAAGAGACTGGTTGCTCAAAGGAAACTGTTATGCTTCTGTGCTCCTATTTTATTTTACCATGGAGAGAAAGAAAGTGTTGCATTTATTTATAGCCAAGTAAACTAGAATTCATGCAGCTCTCATTTGTTACTCTGTGACTGTTTTATACTTTTGGCAAAATTGACTTTTTCTATGCCCATATTGCTTTTTATGTGTGTAAATGTGTCTTAACTAAATGTTCTTCACATGTTATTATGCCAGCACAATAGGTGGCTATATATAATTACTGGGTTCACCAGTTACACAGTGGATTGCAATGAGATTTTGCATTTGTAGTTCTGGTTTAATTGAATTACTCCTTTGTGGCCATAGTCACAGAATTCAAATCATTGTGTAATGATAACAGGAAATTATTGATAAAAAAATGGGGTTAAGGAATATATTCACTGTTTCTTCATCCACACATAGCAAGCTTTGATGAAACAAAGAGAGCAAATCACATAAAAGAACCAGGTGGTGAATAAAAACCTATTTATATTTGTGGAAATAACACAATAAAATAACTGCAAGTGGGTAGGTATCATTTCACATTGCTTATGTATATACATGTATGACACGTTGCTATTCATTCTGTGTTTTAAAAAGACTTTGTGATTAGGCTATCAGTTGTCATATGGCATATCTTTATGCTTCAGCCAAGAACCATGAGGCTTTTGGTTTTGTTTTGTTTCCTTTTTTTGAAAAGATTAAGTACAGTAAGTCCCCCAGGAGTAAACCATCTTGTTTCATATCTTGCCTATCCAGCATCATATAAAGAATACAGGATGTCATCCCAGTATTGCAAGGTGATCTGTGAGAACCCTTGCATCCTTGTAGGATTCAGATTTAAATGTGACTCAGCTCCAGTTACAATAAATGAATGTACTGAAGAGCTGCACCTGGCGAACAGCTGATGAACAGTACCTTTGCAAGCTTACTGAATGCTTGCTTACCAAAGATAAAATTTACCACTTCCCTAATAAGAAAGTCACCTTTTGGCTGCACTGGTAGTTACTTTTGAACCATCAAATTTCTTTTCAAATTGTACATTTTTTCCATAAAACACTCAAAACGTGAATGGAAATTGGATAGGTTTCACAGCAGATAAATATTTGTAATATGTTGGCATTTAATGCATTTTCAAACATTTTTTAAAAAATATGTTTCAATAACAATTTTATAATTTTTCTGTTGACACTTTTGCAAAGATAGTGTGCTTTTAAAACTATATTTCTGCATCCTTTCCTCTGGAATTTATCTGAATGGGCAATGGACTCATCTCTGGTAAAGGGTGGTATAAACCAAACCTACCTTGACCTTGATAAAAATTAGATATTTTGGATGAATCTCAACATTTATCAGGATTTGAGAAAATTTAAGTATGTGTCCTGAGCCAGTTTTAGTTGGTTTTATAGTCATTGGGGAAAAAAAAAATCATATCCAAGGGAATATAACTCATAATGTTACTGTAACCAACCAGGACAAGCAGAAGTTAAAATGTAATGCCAATAACTGTTCCTACTCTATGCTCTTGTGCAGGGAGCACTTGCTAATGCTTGCTGCTTCTTCACAGCAAGAGAAAGGTGCCCCACAGCACTCTTAGGTCATGCTGTGCCTTCAGATGCACTTAATGCTGACAATTTGAAGTAGTTAAAATAACCCTGATTCAGTTTCATAATCAAGGCTTACTCTGGAAAACCATTATATTTTAGTAACAATTTACTATAAATATATGTTAATTTGTTATTCCATTTTTACATCCGAGAGCTCAATTTTCAGACCTTTTCCTACAAAAAAACAGATCCCAAAATTCACAATTTAAAAAAAAAAACAACATAACCTTTTTTTTTCAGTGGCATTATCCCAGCAGCTTGAAATGAGAAAATATTGCGTGCTTTATGATCATGACTATTAGAAGCAGCCCCATTGATTTACATGACAAAAAGTAGTTGAATGCATAAATGCAAATCTGTGGGATGGGTGGGTTCTACCTTTCTTAGGTAATTTTGAAGTCTTTCTAAACAAGGGAAACACTTTGCTTTCTCCCACATGCTACATTCTCCTTTCTTTCTTGCTCATAATTTTTCTCTTGTTTCTTTTCCCTTTTTCCCCAGCTCTCAATTATCCCTGCTCATTTTTTAAAGTCTCCTCTTTCCTAGTCTCTGCACTATTGACATCTATTTGTTTCCTGTTCCCTGTCAGTCTCACTTAAGCCTAACTTTTCTTCAGCAATGAACTGTCCCCCAGCAGAGGCAGCAATCAAGAAGATTGATGCCTGCGGCTTTCCCAGTTGCTGTGACCTCAGCGTTCTAGTCCTATTCTCACTTCTCGCCTTTTTCCAGGCCATTTTGGTTTCTTCCCGTGCTGCCACCAAGTTGTTTTAATCTACCTTCATCTACGTCTTCTGTCTAATGTTCACATGGCAGCTTATTACAAATAGCTTCAGTGTTCAGCTTAACATTTCTTCTGTGTTTTCCCATTTGAATGGACTCCTTTAGCTATAGGTTTCATTTGATATTTCCTGCTAGTGACTTTACTTTTCGAGTTATGCTTCATCTTCTAACCTCCAACTGTAGATCAGTTTTCCCATTTTCCCACATTGATATGGCTACATCATCTCTCTATGTTTTTAAAAGCAATGCTTCATGTGAAAAGAATTCAGATTATAAAAGTAATGCTTTTCTTTTACCAAATGTGTCCCACTTGTTGAGCAGAGGGAATTATTTTATGAAAAGTCATTTTCAAAACTAATATTCACTAAATGCTTTCATTAAACTGTGGTTTTAGAAATATGTATGTGATGGTGACTGTATTATGGGTTACCTTTTTGCTTAGTTTACTTAATGGGAGCTATATGGATGCCTGTACTTATTCTTAATTATATTTAAGAAATATTTTAATATTTTAAAACTTTTTACTAGACCAGTAGGCAGACGGCATAGCTCTGTAAGTGTTCTGCACTCCATGGCGACCAACTAAAAAGGGAAAAATTGTCGTAGAAATTAGTTACATATGATAGTTATTATTCTTCTACTTCTTTAGATGCCTTTTCAGTACATTGGAAAAATGGATTGGGTTATGTCTGTGGAGCTAAGACTGCCTATTGATCTGTAATCACATTACCCTGAACTAGTATCACAGATATTTTTACAGGAGGCAATAACTGAATTTATGCCTGAATTAAACTGATGGATAAAATCTTGATAAGAATTCCAGACCCTATATAGCAAATACCATCAGATCAAAGAAAGCAGTTTGTTCGTTCACTGATTGTATCAGATCATATTTAATGTTGTGAAATCCACAAGGTTATAGAGATACTGCAGAATTGGTAGGTTGCAGCATTATTTTAAGATTATTAGATGCTAGATTTTTCTTTAGGATTTTTACATGAAGGAAAAATTTATATAGATTTAATGTGGTGTATCATGTATATTTAACAGTTTTGATGTATTTTATATACATATACAGAACAGGTATATACACAAAAAAATTGAAATTACAAGCAATATGTTTTATAAGAAAATTTGCCACATAATAGCTAATTGTTGTTAGTTTTGGGGTTTTTTCCCTAATTAGTTCTATTTGTTCCAATATTTTTCACTGAAAGATAAGACAGAAAGAAAGCAGATGTTATCTGTGTTGCTTAGGGTCTGATCCTGCACCGCTGAAGTCAGTGGAAGTTTTGTCATTGACTTCAATAGGAGCAGGATTTGAACCTTATGCTCTATCAGAACACGCAGGAACAAAAGCAATGGGCGCTGTGTCATCCTGAAAGGAAACTTTAACTTTGTATCGCATTTTGAGTCTGACTGTATCAGGTTTTTGCACTTCAGTTTGTGGCTGAATGTAGTTTGAACATTTTTAAAAGTATACTAAAAATACTTTTTTTTCCCCTTAAATATATATCAGAACTCTTGACTGTCCATTTTTAGAAATAGATATAATAATTTTTGCTAGGAAGCTTTTTCTTGTAATGACTGTGTGAATTTTACAATATTTAGAAGAAAAGCAGGAAGCTATTTTATAGCGTAACTACACACAAAGATAATGCTAAAGCTTGGCGGAACCAAAGCTCTGAATTAGAAATGGTCTGGTTAAGCTATGTATGTTACATGTTTGGTAGCAACCTGCTCAGAGAAGCATGACAGCCGCAGGGCTATTGAATTTCCTGTGCACCGAGCTATTGAAATAGCAGGTTATGTCACCATGGTCAAATGTACACTACTCAAGCATAATTTCACCAACTATGCAATAAAAAACTATGTACTTGAGGAAGAAAATGAGCAATATAAAGTACAACTTAGCTGTAGAAAGGAGGGATTGGTTTACTAACATCACACAAAGGACTAGGAGCTCATTTTTCTTTTAAAAAACAGGGGTCAGATATCTCCTCAATATTTATGAGTTAAACCAATTGTGTTCATAAAAGCAGTGATGAAAAATTAATCCTGATCTTCTGAAGCAGTGTGTGTGTTAACATAGCACTATGACCAATCCCAGAAAGGTCTGTAAAATTAAAGATCTTTACTTGTGACACCTGCTGAGTGGGTTTTTAAACCCTCATAAATCTGCCTGGCTTCTTCTTTCACTTTATCCATGGCTGGATTATTTCTCATGGCCACAAGTCCTTTTCAACTGAGCTTTATTATACTTTTTGAGAACTTTAATAGTTCTGTGAAAACCCAGCCAATGTCAAAGACTTTCAAGATAGCTGCAGTACAAATACAAGAAATCACTCGATATATTTATACTTGGTGATACACAGTCTAGGCTAGCTAATTAACTTGTGTGCAAAGAAAGAACATTTTCACAGACCTTTGATTTTGGCAGCAGAACTATATCTCCAGATCTTCCTTCTTCTGCTTCCTGTGAATTGTAGTATGGCAACTGGATGCAACCTCTAAATAAGTGCTGAACATCATCAATAGGAACTCTGAACTCAATGGTTTCTGTTTGTTTCAGACCTTTTGAAGAATTCATATTGTCATTAGAACAAACAAAACCTTTTAAGTGCTCAGATACTTTTTCAATGAGAAATGAACATCATTGCTGAAAGGCACTATTGTAAGTGTATAAGTGTTACCAAAAGTGAAATCCTAATTGAAGTTGTATGTAGTAGATTAAAAAATTCTTAGACTGGAACGTCTCTGTATAGTGAAGCATTTGATGACAGCTTGGCATGGAGTCAACCTACTGTAATGACTCCTGTGAAAATCTTTAGAAGAGAGCATGTAGCTTATAGAGGGAGAGCTAAAGAAGTTTCTTGATTAAGCTTAAGTAATAGAATAGCTAAACGCACAACTTCTACAAGGGAGAGATTGCTCACAGTAGTGCCTGTTGAATAGCTGGAACACCTTTGTGGTGAGTCTGTCACACCTAGTGAGTTAGTATGCCAAAAATGCACTGCAGGACCACATGAAAAATGTATTGAATCTAGAGCTTTCTTAAAGCAAGGTTCAAATCCACCATTTATGGATGAAGTTCACTTTCATAATTACCTGTTTAGAAAAAGATGCCATGTAGGTTTGTCTAGCATTTTCCAATTTGCTTTTTTATATGTATTTTCCTTAGAAATGCTTAGTTATTATGCTGCTGCTCTTCTGGAACAGATTTTATTCAGTTACTTATTTTATATTTTGTGCATGTGTCAGCAAGCCTGCTTTTTTAGAAGGAAAAACAGAGGTTTGGCTGAATGAGCCCTCAGTTAAAAAATGCAAATCTTCCTCTTCTGGCTCATGGCCTTCTGGCAATTTAGGGAGCATTAAAGGCACAAGAAGAAATGGTTCACCTCTGTCAGGAGAGGGTAAAGATAGCCAAAGTCTGTGAAGAGCTGGACTTGATCTTTCTGGTACTAGTGGGGTAATAAGAAAGTGAGACATCTTCCCAAATAACTGTAGCCATTGCTGACTTATCCACTATGACAATTCCATGGGTGGCAGCAGATTCTGCGGGTGCTGGAATAGTCTGGATAATTAATAGTTTGGACAATTTTTGCCAACTCTGACATGCTGCTGCCCTATGTAGTTTCTTCTGCTTTGTATGTGATAGAACCAGGCCTGACTCCATAGGGCATATTTGTAATTGAACAGTTGTATCTACTACTCTTTGGTGCATGAAGTGTTTTGTACAGTTAAGCATTTCTGTAGTCTTTCCCTGTAGTAGTCAAAATATATAATTGGTTCTATTTCTAGAGAAAACTCTCAGGGCAATTTTCTGAGGAAGCTATGGTTGAAGACTGCAAATTGACAACAATAGAAGTATTATCCCAAGTTCAATAGTTAATGTTAAGATAGGAGATGCTGATTATCTTTTTCTTTGCTTCGTTAGTGATGAATGGAAGCAAATGTGATGCAGACAGCAATCTGGTGGTATGATGCAGAGCTATCTATGAAAACATCTGTACTAATCCACCAATGCAGTAAATTATAGCTACAAGCAAACGACATTGATCCAAGAGGATCATTAACAGCTTTAACCAACTGATCCAAGTAATAGGGTAAATGAGAGAACATTATCAAGATCTGATTTTTACAGCTGTGAACCACAATTGCTAAAACATGGTTACCTCTTTCTCTCAACTTCAACCATTTTATGACTTAAATTTAGTGTATTCTATTATGGGCAGCCAAAAAGGATCAATTAAGTGGTAAAATACACAGTAAAAAATTGTCCAGTGATCATGCACTCCATTTACCAGGAGGTCAGCCACAAAGGGAGAGATAATTGCTGCAAGCCAGCAAAATTAATCGGGGATGAGCCAGAAAGGATGATGTATGTTCTGTGACAAGGTACGTGACAGAGATGTACGTATAAACTTGTAGCTGCTTGCCTTGTTGAGGACACAAGGACGAGAGAAGGAGACCTGTGAAAAACAATTAGCATGGCTCAGAGTGAGCAATTCTTAATTATCCATAACATGTCGACATCAGATAATTAGTGTCCCAATTTTTAACAATATTTGGTCATTAACTACAGTACAATAAGGAAGATCAAGAACAGAGCCATTTGTCTGAGCTAAGTGTTACATAATGATGTCTACATGTGAACATAATACAACTAAATCATGCTCATGGTAATGACACAGAAATCTTCTTATTGTGGGACCAATATAAATGTCCTAAATTTGAGCTTATAACAATCTGCTCTTTATGTTTCTGTAAGGTAGTTTTTTTGTGCTGGCAGCCCACAAACTAAATCAGACTTTAATGATAGCTGTAGTTTAAACTGCTGCTTTTCGTTTGTATGTTTAAATTTTTGCATGAAGTGTCATAAGTCTCATGACTCAGGCCATTTTAATTTTAATGCTTATTAAGGAAAGGTCACTTTTTAACTCCATTTTCTAAATACACAAGGCTGTTTGAGCATGTTAAATGTACATCCCTTCAGAAAATTTTCCTTCAGCTTCTTTTCCTTTGTCAATAGTTTTTGACCAGTTTTAACTACGTTTGTCAGAGAAGTAGAAATCTTAAGCTCTTATCTGAAGTCAACAGGCCAGTGAAGACCTGTGCTTACTGAATGAGCTAGGTCATGTATCAGACGCAAGAGGATCCACATGTGCCGAAACAGAAAACCCTAAGAAAAAAATATTCACAGAACTGCTGTTATTTTTCTAAAGTTAATGCAAGAAATCTTAGAAGTACAGAGTGGGATGTTTCATATCTCTTTTTCCATCTGGTTTCTGCTGTATACAGACATAGGGAAAGAAAAAGAGAGGGATGGGCGCTCACAGGCATGCACACACATGAGTGCATGAACACAAATGTGTACATGTAGCTCAGTCACCTTTTAACCACTCTTTCCTCTAGTCTGTTAGTGTATTTTTCAGAATTTTAAGACAGAACTCACTTTCTCCTAAGTGAGTTTAAGACTAGGGATGAGGTACTGTCACTGTGATTCTTAGCTTTTTTTTTGCAGTACAACCCTACATTTCAACAGCTTGTTATACACAATTTTCCATTGAATCTGGGGTTATCTCTCACTTGTATGTTTCTGCAGCAGCAGACCCTTTCGTTTCTGTATCTGCCATCTCATATCTGCTGACGGATCTGTTTTCCATCTCTCCTTTTAACCTTTTCTGCCTGTCACGTAAGCTTTTTTTTTTTTTTTTGAAAATCCTGTTTCCTAATGCATCATGGAGAGCTCTTTTATTTTTTTTTTTCATAGCACCCAATCTCCTATCAGGAAGTAGTGGCTGAGTCAGCATTCCAGATTCAAAGCTAGTAAACCCTGATGCTTATGTGGAGAAATGCCATTTACTTCGCTAAAGAGTCTATTTAAGTTCATAGAGCCTCTAATCATGGCTGTGAAATGAGGAATTGGATGCTAATATTTCAGAGCCAATACTTTAATGATGTGTCTCTGTGGACCTCCTGTGGAATTACTCCAAATATTCCCTTGTGTAGCTGAGATCAAAATTTCACCCTTGTTTTAATTTTTTATATTGAGGCTTAACTGATAATGAAGAGGGAAAAGTGTCATTGCTCTTCGTATTGTGTAGAGTTAATCACATCAAGTATTTTAGGGCTAAACATTCTGCTCTTTGATATTGGCATTAAACATTAGCATTTAAATCTTTAGTGGATATTTACATTGTTGTAGTCGGTGGAGATTGATAGGTTTCTTCAGGGAGTGATTTGGAACAGGAGCCAAATTTAGGAATTGTGCATTGACTTGTCCTTAATTACAGAGGAAGCGTTAGATTACCTTCCCTATTTAGCCACCTAAATTAACTGCCAAAAGTTGATGACTTGAATGCCCTCTTTCTCCCACCCCCACATATGCAAATGTTCATTTCTGCCACAATGTTAACATTAAATATTTACATGCTTTTGCTTATTTTCAAGCAAAAACAAAGCAAGGAAGCAAATTTAAAAGTAATTTATTGTCTGTGGGATTTTAAAACTCTTACAAATAATTTGCTTGTCCTATTAGTAATTCATGTTATTAATACCCTTTGAAGCTGTTTACCAAGGGCTGAATTAACCAAGGTGCTTAGTGAGAGTATTTATATACAGGTGTATTCTAAAAACAGGGATATTTCACTTGATTGCACTTTACAGCATTTATGTTTAAAATGCTTTAAAAATATAAAATACTTATTCTATACTTTCTTCTTATTGTAATGCTAGTTATGAGTCCCCATTAGGAGGACTGAAGGTGCCTTACAGTTTATCTTGCCTACAATAAAGCAGTGATGGCCACTCATCAGTGTTATATGCTTCTGTGTAAACAATGAATTTACTCAGCCATGCAGTGACACAGAACAATTACAAGCAGATAACCTTCAATGAGCAATAAATAGAGAAAGTGAATTCCTTCACCAGACTCTAGGGAACCATTTCTCAGTGTTTGCCCTAGCAGATACCCCAGGCTCTCAGAATACTGTCACATTCTCAATGTTTTGGAGGGTAGTTTCTGTATGCCAAAGAGACTACCTTTTACACCTATGCTGACTAGTGCCAGGGTAAAGGTTGATGGTGGTCTCCCAGGCAGACATGTCCTGTCCCATTTAGCAATCTATAGGTCTAAATTGGTAGTTCAAACACCATTGAGTACTAGCAGAGAGGCAGTGAGACTCTTAAAGAAGGTAATATGTGTTCCCTGTTTCCCAAAGCTGTGCCTGCACAAAAGAGATCAGTGTTCATTCTCTGTTCCTGGCATGTCAGGGCTCATGCTTGCAAAGTTAAGCTTCTTTATCCCCCAAAACAGTGTTCCCATGTTGTGATTGCCAGAACTATTCCCAACTAGCAAGTGTGCTAACAAATTAACGGTGTGGGGAAGCATGGGGTCATACTCCATTCTCAACCTTAGCACCATTGTTTATTATGCGTACTGAGGTATATTTATAGATCTGGAGGTCTATAAAATTTGACTTCTTGGAAAATATTGTAATGAGCTAATCTCAGAGTGATAGACATATTCATAAAACCAGCACAGCTCCTTTTCTGGGGGAAATACCACAACTGCCAACTGAGGTGAAGTTGGTAAACTGGTACTATGCCTCTGTGTGTCACATGATCGTATAAACTCCTGCAAATGGGAACAGTCATGGTTGGTGTCATAAATTCTGTTTTGAAAATGGGTTATGCTTTCCATTGGGCCCACAGAAAGGGCTTCAGTTTTTAGTACGTCTTTTAAAATTGCATCACATTTCAGTATTCGCTTAAATTTTCCTTTCCTGTTCTCTGTGAAGCCTAGGGAAGGGTAAAATATTCAGAGGATGCATAAAACAACTTTGAAGTTATAGATAAAGCATGCAGAACTGTTGTTTCAAAATGTGCGAAAACCTCAAGTATATTTTTGATAGAAGAAATTAAGTAAAGAATTCTAAAAAAAGTATCCTCTTACCTATTTATGCTCTGATTCAAAGTCAGTGGTAAGTTTTCCTTTAACCCTGATAGGTATCTAAGCCATTGAAAATTGCTATTCAGGACAAAAAGGGTGGCACAAAGTTGCTTTCCATGTAGCTACCACTGAACAGTCAGTATTATTCTAGAATCAATCTGGAGAGTTAGCACACATTAAAAAAAAATTTAAGAGGTGGTAATTTTTCAGTTATCCATTTTCATACCTTTTAATAATCAGACGTAACATACGATATAAGGTTGTTTTAAGATTTTCTGTAAAAAGCTGGGATCTGGAAAACAGTTACCCATATAAATAGCTCAATTTTCTTCAAGTTTGGAATAAATACTTAGGAATTCGCATAAGTTAGCTCTAGAAACTGACTTGATCCTGTGGGGTTTTTTTTCATGCATTCAGAAATGCATATAGTTGAATGTTTTGAACTTAATCAGTACATCTCAAGGGGAGCTTTGGTGTAAAAGGAGTGCAGTTTGACCCCTGTAGCTGTAGAAAGTAAGAGTCAATGATCTCCATTAGACTGTATATCCCACTGGGTAGTATCAGTTGACCTTTTGTTATTGTAAGCTCTTTCTCTTACTTCTACTGTTTAAATAAATATATTGAAGCCAAAGAGTTAATGACAAATTCAGGAAGTCTTGACTTAATGGTGATGAAGTGAGATGCATTTTGTGCCATTCAATGTACACAATTTATAACCCTGTTTGATTACCGCAGCATGTCCTCTGCCTATAAGGATTGCACCCGGGGGACTAGTCAACTTATTAATTCATCACTTGCAGCCTTTTATGGTTGCAATACCCCTTTATGGCATACAAGCAGAGAGATCTAGTAATCTGAAGGCTGCCAGCCAACTGGTTCCACTCTAGCTGACCCTTTGTCTGCCGGCACAATGCTGATAACTTTTCCCTGGGTTCCTCTTTCTCAGAGGCCGCGTTACCCTCCCACCTTTTGTCTTATAATAGGAACAAGCAGCCATGGTTACAGGAACTTCCAGGGAGGAACGGCCTTCCGCAAGTTAACCTGTAGCTTTTTTAAGTGCCTTTTGATTTATCTGTCACCTGATCCATCAGCAATGAATAATTTTCATGGAAGGTGCACTTTAATTACCTTCCCATTTGACTAGCATTATCATGCCCTATCTAGGTAATTAATCTCACAAAGTATCCAATTTCAGTCTTTATTGCTGCCAGGCAGGCCTTCTGAATTATATGTGCTTGAATGGGCATTGGGTCTGTTGTTAAACCAAATAGGCCATGAAACAAATTTTGGGTCCTTCTTATTTTCTGGTTTGTTTTGGGGCTTTTTTGGTGTTTTGTTTTGTTTTGTTTTGTTTTGTTTTTAGCTTAATGGGTCCATATGGATGTTGTGGTCTAGTTGCATTGGTTGACATAATTGAGATTTGCCGGAAAGGGCAATAGTAGAAAGTGGTGGCTGATAAAAATCTAATTAACATAGCACAGATCAAAAAAGTCAATCAGTCTCTGAAGAAAGAGTTACCAGATTGTGAAACTAGGTACAGAAAATAGTCATCTTTTGCTCCTGAATAATGTATAGCTTTCATAGTATTAGCTCTGTATGCAGAGAGTTACTTTGTAGAGCTGATGCATTCATAGGACAAATTAGAAGTGTGTCCCCCCGTATCAGAGTAGAGATTTGCCGTTGTATTCAGTTTTGCGTTTCATTGCTTTGCTTGTAAAAGATAGACCTTTAAAAATGTACTGTTGAATCATCAGAGTAAATAACATGGCCATAAATTTGTAGGTTATTCTTTTTGCTCATGCCTGTCTCATTAAAAATGGTGAAGAGCTAAGGTGTTTGGAAAGCTGAAAAAAACCTACTGTCTCAGTGGTTTAAAAAAAAAAAAAGCTTAGTGCAAGTCTTCCACTTGATTGCCTACAATGTGGACACACTATGTACTTTGGAAATTCCCTTCTAACTTTCCTGAAAGTGTTTTTGTCTTCTTGTTTCCTCTCAATTGCCTTCCCATTCCCTAAAGAAAAAAATTAGCAGATTATTTTTTCAAATGTTTTGACAGAAAAAAAAAACAACTTACCTCAGATACAGCTGAGAACTCCTTGAGAATTTTCACAAGTCTGTTTCCTGGAAATGAATTTGCTCACTTTATCACTGAAGCTGATCAAGTAGTGTGTTAGTTAAGTTTCGTGTTTCAAGTACAGAACAGAATTGTTGGATTAAAACCAATCTTTTTTAAAGGCATTAAGAAAAGAGGAGGATTTTTAAAGAAAATATGAAATCTTAACATCATAGGCTTTTTCCTGTTAAAATTTTTAAGTTAGCCAAAGCAGGCTGTTAAATGCTTTTAACTAAAACCCCTTGAAACGAGTAGACAGTTTTACAAAGACACAATTGAACTTTTAACACAGTTTTTTTTCTTTACTGTTTGTAGGACTTCTTAAATATCAAAATTTGATTATCTGACAGAAGATTATCTTATTTTATGGAGGTACATTTTTTTTGGTCAGAAGTTCTCTATATATGAGAAAATTTTGAATAATTGTGATTTATGCTTAGAATGATTTTAAGGGAAAAAAAAATTTAACTGGATGAAAAGTGGAGACAACTATGTTTAACCATGTAACTCTCGCTTCTACCACTTTGAACTTCAGAAAATTGGAACAATAAACAGCATGGAGATTGATACTGGAATGCAGAATCTTTCACCTTTAGGTCACCAATTCAAATTCAGTCAACCCAAGCAGTGACCAAAAATTGTTACCATATGAAAGTTGTTTGTGAACTGTGTGGAATTTAAATTATGATCCCAGTTCATTTTGTCTTTCATAAACTTCATCATAAGCAAGGCTTTTGGCAGTCACTCAAAAGAGAAGGTAAGATTAAAGGAGCGTGACCTAGTAAACTTTTCACTCCTGGTCATGATCCTTTCAGGTGAACATAGTGGCTGGAGAGTTTTAGGTTGCTGATGTGAATTGTACTTATTCTCTGGATAAAGACAAAATAGTAGATTTTTTTCTTTAAATAGCATATTTTAATTAATTTGAATCTTCAGAGGCAGATACTGGGCCACTGTGTTAGACTGCCAGTCTCATGAGTGCTCCTGTAGTTTGAATTACATTCAAACCAAAACCATTTGTTTAATATAAAGACAAAACAATTGACTCTCTTTGGTTTTTAAGCAGCTTTACCAAATGATAAACAGAGCTCTTGAGTTTTGTTTGCAGTGTGCCAGGAAAGAACATATTTTGGTACTTACCAAATGGCTCCTACCATATATCCAGACATATATTGCGAGTCTAGTGGCTGTTTTCAGTCACAGGAATATAAAAAGCTTTGAAAAAAACCTTTAAAGAACTTTAATAAAGTATGGTCATTTGCAGAGCATGAAGGATCTTTTCCAGCTGCCAGGCTGCTGAACTTTAGCTTTGCTGCTGACTTGGAAGAGATATATAATATTTGGGCTGAAAGTATGTGTTCCCAAATTTCACAGCTGGTGTTGAGACAAGATACAGGGTGCTCAATTAAGGTCTCCCAAGTTATGTTGCTTTAACAGTTTTCTTCAGAATGGTGATAGAGCAAAAACCACATAAAAATAGCCATTTTGAAAGGTCATTTAAGGTACTGTACAGCAGCTCTTGTCTGTTAAGAAGAGAATGGTCTATTGGTTCAGGCACTGGACTGGTGCTCCAGAGATCCATGATAAATTACATAGTCATTCCCATAGGCGTCTTGTGTTACTTTGGATAAATGACTTAATCTCTCTATGGCACTGTTCTTCATGAGAAGAATAAGGATAATAGGACTTCTTTGCATCAAAGAAGCATTGTGAAGAAAAAACCATTAGTAACTGTGAGGCGTTTAGGTACTATTTTGCTACTGGCTATATAAGTACTTGCAGAGGTTAAAGTTTTCTGTCTTCCTGTGGTTTGTTTTTTTTGGGTTTTGTCCTTTTCTTTTTAAAATGTATAATACAATTAAACCCTCGTTTTCATGTTGATCTGGAGCTATTGGTGTTCTTTGTTCAGTAATGGCCAAATTCTTCTTGACTGGGCTTCTAAACTTCCCTAAGCAGACTTTTTTATCCCTCTATATTTTAATCCTTCTACATTTTAAAGAGAGATTTTAAGTAGGACTAGTCCACTGTATCACCAACTTTTTAAGAAAGCTTAGGTCTCCTGCAGCTCTGCGGGATGCATTGGGTAGCTGCCAGTGTTGCATATGAAAGAGAAACAAATCTCCCCAGAAACCTCCAAGTTCTTAGCCAGTGAGCAGGTAGAAGAGTAAGCCCTTAAGGATGTTTTAATAATACATATGCTTATTAAAGAAAAATCCTGAGATTGTGACCTTTCTGAAATAGTTTGTTCTTGCTGGGACTTTGCTTTTAATCACTAATAATTGTGACATTTTTTTGGCAACCTGACCCTTGTGAGTCTTTCTGCAATGTTCTAGGTAAGTCTCCCATGGGATAAAAGCAGGTTTTTTAATACAGCAGTTTTTAGCACTGATGCATTCCTCCATTCCCTAATTACACCTGGGAAGATCTGGACCTTGTTGTAGTTAATAAGCTGTTCACCCAGTACTCTAAAATAACAAGATTGGTCGCATTAAAGTGCTTTTTCATGGCTCATGTTTTTTCTCACCCCACTGCTCCAAATGAGAGGTATAATTTTATGGAGACAGTACCATTTCTTTTTATCTTTTGTGTGGAGAGATCTTAGGTTTGTTTTACGTTGGAAGGGTTCTAAAGCTTAAGTATCACCTTTCTGCCACATTGCAACATCATTAAAGCTCAAGAGAGTGTTCAGACATATAGGCGTAAATTTTTTTTAACTTCTGTTCCAATGGCTGCAGGGCAGGCAGTTTTTAACCTGATGGTCTCTAAGATCACACAAAAGGAAGTGTAAAGAACAGTGGAACATACTGAACTTTGGGGACCAAATTTGTTATTTTTATTTTAATTTCAAATATAATTAAAGTCACTTATAGACAGAAAATCCAAACCATTAATAAGAAAGTAATCACAGAGTAAATTTTAGATACAACCACAGAGGAAAATTTCCCACAGCTCCAGATGATGATGAACAAAGGCAGGACCATCACGCCTTGGCCTCCTGATTCCTCCTTCAACATTTTCTCAAAGTCACTATTCTGCCTCACACATTTGCAGTGTGATGCTGTGATTACTTTGCCACCTTCTTGTTCCACATTGCAGCCATATGCATAAGGAAGAGAGAAACTCATATGCTTACCTGAAGTTTTGACAATGCTACCATTTTGGGTCCTGTGATGAAAGGACTCATGCCCAGTGTATGTTTCCCCGTTCTGGCCACGCACAACCATTTTGCTTTTCTTTACAATTGACTAACTTACATGATTCTCACAAGGGGAAACAGAGATCTTCATAAATCTGTTTCTTTTTTCATCTTTATTTTGAAAACTTTGGGTAAAAATCTGAAGGGAAAGTAAAATGCATACTGCTGAAGAAAAAAGTCAACTTACAAACTTTTTTAAAAGCATCCTCTAAATTCTTGTTGAGGTGAATGAAATTTTATGCATTTGGACAATGGGTTAATAACATGTGTGATGTAGCTAGGTTTGTAATGGTACAATCCCAAATGTGTATTAAGGATAGATAAAGCACTCTAATGCCTTGTCTACGTTTCAGAGAGTTATAGACAACTTAGTACTGTTCTGTCACCATGGGAATAAGGAGTACTTGCACATGTATGTTTTAACCTCGTTTCACACATTTTTCTGTCCTCTTTCCTTTTCCGTCTCAAGCCTATCGTTTCTCCTTTTCCCTTTTTTCTTACGTCAGTGACAGCATTGTTTTGTGAAATAGCAGTGCATCACCAGTGTTCCTGGAATTTTACAATTACTTAAGTCGTGAATACTGCTCAGAAGATGAAACATCACAGTCCACTTACAGGGCAAATTCCAAAGGTTTTCAAAATTTTTGATGTTGGCAGTTGTAAATGAGGGTTTTAGCTGACACCTCTATCAATGAATATGGTTCATGTTCTTGTGAAGCAGTTAGAATTTATATGAAATAAAGAGTTATACCATCCCTGTGGCTTTTGAAACAGAGAGTAGAATTTAGCAGTCCAGTAAATACCACATTTCTAAAATTTTCACTATGGTAATGAGAAAGGTAATTATTCTTTAAAAAGAAGACAGGAATTGTGGCCTCTTTATCTTTCCCAGTGCAGCACAAAAATGTATTCAGTTTAATGGAATGCCATAATGCACTTCTAAACTGTCAGATTCCTAAATATGAGCCGTACATCATGACAGTGCAGAACAATGTATTTTGTACCAAAGCAGTTCTATTAGAGAAGGTGCAAATATGTTAATCCTACCTTGATCATCAGGGACCTATATGAATTTACATTATTCTGTTAACCTTGAAATGAGTAGGTGATACCATTTTTTATTTTTTTTTTTAATTTTTTCAACTACAAACAATATTTTTCTTTGACAGTATAATTAATGACTTCATAGACATCAGTAATTATTATTTGCACATATGCAAAATACTAAAAATCTCAGAGAAGCTTCTGTTGCACCTTTTAATTTTTTTTTCCCCAAGGAGAATTCTCTAAGGTTCTTTTTTTTTGTTTTATTTTTTTTCTTGTAATATGCATCCATTTTGAGTTAGAATACTAATTGTTTTATTGTATTCTATAGCTCACAGTTTCTGTTGCCTACTGATTGAACTAATATGCAGGCTAGTCTTGGAAAATCTGGCCATAGATCTGTTATACAGTTTTATAGATTATTGCGTTTCATTGTCTCAAATGTAATTTCATAGTAGAAATACCTGAAAATGGCGTTCTAAAATACATTTTAATCTTTCAGGAAATGAACCTGTTAGGTGACAGCACTAATTGTATTATTAAATCTATTTTGGAGGAGAGATGTGAAGAGAAAAAAAATAGTAATGTAAGTTGATTGCAAGTGTTACAGTGAATAAAATTATTAATTTTTTTTGCTGGAATCTGTAAATGTGAAGTACTGCCAGACTGATCTTTAACTACAAAATATGAGTGGTTAGATTTTGGTAGCTGGTTATGAATTAAAGGAAATCCACTCACATGAAATCACATCACATGAAACATCTTATGGAATTCTGATTGGGGATTTTTTGTTTGTTTTTGTCATGAACACATGTATAATGGAAAAATGTATGATTGTGGTACAGATTTAATATAGTGTAATATCTTCAGAGATTAACTGTGATAAAAAATGAAACAGATGAGGCTTAGACTCCTCTACGAGTTGAAAGCAAATTCTTCACTTTTGTGACATTAGGAGCTGTATTGTTGTTATTGCTTTCTTGTCTTCAACTGATCTTAAAAAAAAACCAAAAAGCAGTTTGAAAGCAGGAGCTTGGTAATGGCTGTATGATTAATGACAATGAACTGCAGTTCAGTTTTTAAAGTAGTCATGAAACCATTTCTACTTTAGATTTAGTTTAAAAAAATTAGATTTTGTTTCTTTTTTATAAGGATGAAGTAATTTATATCTTAGGGTTTGACAAATTTATTTGCTTCCGAAAAGTCCAGGAGTGACCACTTGGAAAAGCTTACTTAGTCTTCAATATGAGTGCAACATGGACTCCATCAGAGTTGACCTCCATTTATTGCTTCAGCTCTGTGATCGTCTGTGAGCCTGGAGAAACGTCAAACATGTAGTTTCAAGCTACCTTAAAAAGTGATAATTAGCTCCATTTTACAGTTGGAAAAGAAATTATACAAAGGGCTTGAAGGAGCCTGGGTACTGAATGCTGCGTCCTGCATTAGTAATCCTGACTCCAGTGTGAAGGAGGCAAGAGAACAGTTTCCTATTATTCTCAGGTCTAGTTCCAGACATCTCATGTAAAGGAAGTGATGGAGTAGTGTGCGTTTGAGGACAGAGGAGAACTGAAATATTTTATCAGTAGCTTCTTATTAAGAGGGATCAAGAAGAGTATGAAATTTCACCCTCTCTTTCTAGAAAGTCAGGTGACTCAGAAGAAGGTTTCAGAGAAAGATGCTAGAATAGCTGTTGGACCTGCTTAGCTGAAAACAGCTCCTTTTTCTCTGCCTTTGTCTCTAGAGTGTATGTGGGTCTGAGAGCCAGAAAAACCTGTCCTGAGGAGAGTGTGGCAGCGTTCATATTTTTTTTTTGAGAAAAGAACAAGCTAAGCCTTCTGCTAAAATAGAGTGCTATGACTCAGAAATGTTGTTCCAGTGTTATACTGTAACCTGTGAAATGGGAGAATCAGGTTCAGTTCCCTTCTTTAGCTGTTGAGTTTACTGTGCTTCTTCCATGTCTGTAGGAATATCCTTAGTTTTAGTTCACAGAGTCAAGTTTACATGTAGTGCCTAATATTCTTCCTCTATTGCCTTTCTTTCACATGGCAGATTTGACAGGAATGACTGAGAGAGACTTGTCACTGATGCAGATTTCAATAGTAGTCAGAAATACACTGGCATTGAATGTGGGGAAAAAAAAGCAGGAATGAAATGCCATCTTAATGGAATGACTAGTACTGATGTGAAAACAAATGGTTGATTTTATAACATGAGATATTTAGGCTGGATATTTTAACTTTTCTAACCATCAGACTAGTGAGATTCTGAAACAGCCTTTTGATGGGAATAGTGGGAGATATGATTTGATTTTAAGATGGAGTGTATACATTCTTTTGAAAGAAATGATGTCACATGATTTCCTGAGATGGCAGGTGCCTGGACACAGTGATCCCAAAGTACCCTTGCACTCCTGCCTTCTTAAGTAGGAAAATATATTTTGTTATGTTCTCTGATTTCTCAGAAAGATTTCACGTGTAGTTTGATGGTGGTATTTTTTATTGCTTATGAGAGGTTGGACATAGAAAAGAAAGATTTTTGTTGAGATTGCACAAGCCTGATAATTGATATGTGAACTGGAGATGATGAAATAGCTGCATGTAGGGTAGAGGAACAAGGAGGACACTGTTCACATTGAAATGGCTGGAAGGGATGTGTAAACAATCATGGCAGTTTGTATAGCTGTTTTAATATTGATGTCAAGACTGATAAAACATAAAGTGTTGTTTCATTGGATAGTGTAAATTTAGAAGGTGAGCAAAGACTTATTCCCAGTTTGTTTACTTTTTAATGAATGTTGCATTTGTTAACGTTTTAGAATCTCTATGTTCTGCATCCTTGGTGCTAAAAATGCATTTGACTGTATTCTGACTTCACCATTTTTTTTCATCAAAACACTTGCAATTTGTGGAGGACAAATCATGTTGTAGTCAGTAAAAGGAATACTCAGAAATACTGCTTTACATTGATACTACAGTTAAATGAGTTCAAAATAGATTTTTTTTTTTAAATTTTTACAGTATGCCATCAATGATTCAAAACTCTAAGACAAATTTATCATCCTTGATAGTAACTGATCTTAGGCATTTTAAATAAATTTTGCCTAACTTTGTGTTGCACAAAAGCTAGGTTTTGCTGCTACAGATAATAACAGTATCGTCTTATGTAGTGCCTAAGTTCGGTGGACTCACTGGAAGATTGTGTTTATCCTAGCTTTGTTAATGTTAAAACTTGTGCTTTCATTTCTTTTGCTGCTAATGACTCAGCACCTTACTGGAGGTGAAACAAGAAGTATGTCATTCATAATCAAAGTGTGAAAATGAGGTTTGGAATCATAAGGAGGTGCTTTGCAATGGCTCATTAACTTGCTCTACGACATGAAACCCCTGGAGGAGGGTCTTTAAGATTACAGATTATAAGTAATGACATAATTACTTGATGATGTAGAAATATAATCCAGCTTTTAAAATGGGGTTTCTCTGAATACTTCAGGTGACGGATGCCCACTGACTAATCCCCATGACCTAATTTTCAGCAGTGGTTATTGTGAGCAACTGTTTCTTTCAAAGGCTCAGGAAAAAAGATGTGGTGATAGGACACAAGTTGATCTTGCACCAGGTTGTTCAGTCAGGCTTCAGAGATGCAACAAAGCAGACATCTGCTGGACTCCTCGGTGAAAGTATTTTACTGCAAAACTGAAGTAGGCAATTAGCATCTCTTAAAATCATGATGTGAGTTACAAAAACAAAGTGACTGAAAAGTAAAGGCTACTTCTAAAATTTGGGCACTAGTATAAATTGCTTATATACATTTTTATTTTTTTTATCATTACTTGAAGCTTAGATAGAAAAGAAAATGGATTTCTCCATTGCTGATCATAGTTAATTTATCAAAAAAGTAGAGCTCTGAAAGGAATTGCTTTTTAAAACATTGTGGATTTTCAATCCATTTTTCTTCCTTTAACAAATTGATCTGTCATTCTTGAAAGATCAGCAAAATCCCACAAAGACATAGTAGTTTTTGTACAGCTTTAAACATCATGAAATTGATTTTTTTATATGTGTGAGAGTGTGCACATTTGTGTGGGGTTTAATAACCTTTATTCATCTACTTACCACTCTTGTTTAACCTTAAAGTAACAACATAGAAATTTTCCAGTATATATTCTCCAGTGTTTAGTTCACGGTATGTTGTTACTTTGTTTGTTAGTTAGTTGGCAATGTTGAATTACACAACTATTTGACTCATGGTCAGTGTAGCTATGCTTCTTTAAGCTGTTTCTCTTCACCTATCAGACTGAGTAGAGTTATACTGGGGAGTATTATTACTTAACAGGATACCTGCAGTTTGAATCCAAATGTTGAAAGAAGTGCTAAGGGTGATTCGGAATACAGTTTTTTCTCACTGTATTATGTTCAACCCAGTGTCCCCTGTGGGAAAAGAATTTTGCAATTGGATTTGTTGCTTTTCAAATGAACTAAAACCCCTGAAGTCCTGTCAGCTGTAGCCTTGACACAGTTTTCAAGAGGAGAGGTGTTAACTTCAGTGTCCTGAGCAAATACCAGTTTGAATAATTACGTCTCACATCCATGTCATTCCCCCTGTAGCTTCAGTTGGATTAGCTATTCATTTCCTGTCCCAAACCTTTGTGTAGCATTTCCATGTGCTCTTTAACAGTTTCCACATTTCACCCTAGAGCTAACTGTAATCATCTTTCTTTGTCTGTCCCCACATACAGACACAAAATAATTGTGAAACTCTTCGCAGGCTCATAGAGAAGCTAGCCAAAGGCCAACTGCATTAACTAAATTAAGATAAAATTCTAGATCCGGAACAATCTGAATTTAAAGCAGAAATGGCTTTAGTGGCATGTGTAATCTACTCCTTTCAGTGGAGACAGTACAGACATCTATTCTCATCACTTTAGACATATCTGAATCATTTAACACAGCTGATCATGAGGCAGTACTTTCTTGCTTGAGAGAGGTAGCAGGATCCAAAGTAATATGCTAAAATGGTTGGCATTATTCCCAGACAAACACATCCAACAAGCAGTCAGGGCAGACTGTTTTCTGTTCTTCATTCTGGTGTCTTTCAAGAATCAGTTCTACTGGTAGCTCTTTTTGGCATCTCTATTCAGCTACTATGTGAACAGGTTGGGTGGTATGCTTGAGAAATGCGCAGATCACATACATTTCCTTTTGTCCTTTGAGGCCTGTAACTGTTCCAGTTTCACTGTAGTGGCAACTGATGGCAAGAAAACAGCACAGAAATAAAGAATAGTTATTTAAGATTGAACCTAAATGAGGCAGAGATGGTACTACTGAGAAGAAGATGACAAATCAGTGAGATTCCAGGCCCAGCGTAGGAGGTTCTGGTGGAAGTTCTACATTGTTTTTTGATCAATGCATTCCATAATTTAGAAGTACTTCTATATTCTGTGTTGAACTAAAGCTGCCTCAGAGTGGCATCTGATAAATACAACTGTCCATCTTCCCTCTCTGGGTAAGACAGTCTATCTCATCCTGCTGGATGCTGAACTGTCCGCAGTTATTCTTGCATTTCTGCTTCTCCCTTGGATGATACTAGCACAGTATATCTGAGCATAACCTCTTACTGGGTAGGGAAAGTTATCTAGTACAAAAGGTTGCGGCAGCTCAGACTACCACAAGCACATCAGACTGCCTTACATTGGCTTTTCAGAGAATTAGGCTTAACTTCAGTCTCCACTCTTATCTTCAAGACTCTCCAGCCTGGGCCCAGATATCTGAAAGGCTATCTCAAGCCTCAGCGCTTGATAGTTTCACTGCTGGAAGTTCTTCAGTAGATTTCTTTACAGAAAATAGGTGGCTTATCTGTAGGAGAGAGCATACAGCAGTACAGTTTGCATCAAAGTCTCTGACTTAATTCCCAAGGAATCTGATGACTATCGAAATATTGCCTTATTTCTCTGTGTGATGCAAATTTCTTGGACTTGCTTCTATCTTGATAGTTACACAGAAAGAGCCATAAGCAGAACAAAAAAGCATTTTGCCGCTTAGATGTTCAGTTATTCTTTCCTCTACTTTTTGAGAAAGGATGAGGATTGCATATTATATTTATATGACTCTGTGCTTGTAAATATCCCTAGTTTTATGAACTAGTAGAGCTCAAAGGTCTGCAGTGAAAATAGGCCAAATTATATCATATGACAGTATAGATGGGAAATTGTTATTACAAGAACTTGCTGTATTATATGTATCATAAGGTTTTCTTCTAAAGAAGCTGCTAGGCTACTTCTTGTTGTGTTGTAAGTCATACAGATAGTGCAATATCCACACCAAGGTTAAATACTAAAATAATGAAATAAATGTTATGACATCTTTTTTTTTTTTGTATTCCTTACTGTTAGCCAGTAGCCAGAGATAGTGGCTACTGAACAATAGAAAATCTAATTTATTTGGTACAATGTGCAGTGCTGGATATTGATCTTGTTTTTAAATTCTTCATAATTTTGTTTGTTTTACAAAAACATGTTCCACTTTGTTATTCTCTGACTGATGCTGGTAGTACTTCTTTTGGAGAAATTGAAGCTACAGAAGGTAGTAAATTGGTTTATGTACATGTGCACATTATAATATTTGGCTTCTTTCTGGCACTCATGTCTCTCACAATTGGTTTTATTACTGAGATTTTTTTGTAATATTTCTTGAGTCAAAAATGTGAAGGGAAAGAAAGGCAGATTTTTTTTTTCACAGTTTAATTGTATTAACTTGTTAGATACAACAGGAGAAGTATTAGATTGCAATATGTTAAGTGATTCATTTAGTTGATAGAATATAAAGCATTTTTTCACTGGTACATTTGTATTTCTGCAGACAGACAAGTCATTGCTAAGTGAACCAAAAAGGATAAAATGTACAAACTTAAATCTTTATGCAGAATCTGGATACCTTTCTCATGACTGTTTTAATTTTTGTTTTATAATTTCAGCAATTGAAAAGACTTTCTGGGTTTCCTAAGTAGTAGGTTTTGGTAAGTAAGAATAAACTCAGAAAAAAATCATGAGAAAGCTGTATCAAAAAGTTCAGAAGTCTCTTATGTGATACCTAAGTTGTTAATTGCCACATCTACTTAAGTGACTTTTCCTAATTAGTAGAAATTATTAGATGTAGCGAGATTTTTTTAAAATGTCATTTCCATAAGGAATATATGTGAAAAACAGAAGAAGGAGTAATATCTAAAATAAAATTTAACTTTCTAAACCAGAAATTAATTCAGTTGTCAAGGAGTACTTCAGAGCTAAATGTGTCTGATGGCTCTGTAGTATGAAAATTTTTGCATTTCTCCATTCGCTTGGTGTTCATTAACAAAAGTTACAGAAGCATCACACCTTTTCATCCCTCTTGAGCTTCCACTAGTATTTCTTTGAATTTTAAACCACATTATGGTCTATTCATCCATTATTTTCCCATTTTCTGACTTCTTATGTTACTGCAATTGTTTAAAAGCCCTAACTGGTGTGGGGGGTTGCTCTGGTTTTGCCTATCAGATGACAATATACAAACCAGGTGCTAGACTGAATCAACTGGTCTTTCAAGTTAAATATACTTGTATCCATTATTTTCAAATTCTTGTTCATGAAGGTGAAAGATTACCTCAGGACATTGGCATGTGCAGTTGTGGACTCTCAGAAGGAACAATTTACAGGCCCAAGCAGGTATAGCAGGAAACACATACTTGAGCTTCTTGTGGCTAGGATTAGTCTTATCCTCCTTCTCAGCTATTGTGCCATCCATGTTTCACAGCAGATACTCAGGCTTTCATGGTGACAGAATTGGGGCTGCCCCATGCTTTCTGCTGGTTCACAGCAGGGGAGTGGAAAGTGATAAGCACTGGCTTGGTGCATTTCAAGCCTTGTTCCATTTTCAGACTTGGAATATACTTTATTGGTTATTGTAGTAGCACAGTGGCAGCTGCTGTTTCTAGTGCCTTCTCATTGCCACATGAACTTTCTAACATGAAAGTTCAAGCATGAGACACATTCACAGCGTTGGTTTGCCGTTTCTTGAAGACTTATTTATTTTCTTAAGAAGATCTGATTGTTCAGTGCAAGAAGAGTTTAACAGCTAGATCACTATGTGAGACAAAGGGACACAGCTATCACTTCAGAGCACTCTGTACATGTGGAAGTCAGTTCAGACTGGTAGAACATCTAGGATTCATCTAATATGTTGTCTGCGCTATTTCTACAGGTATTCCTGATCACAAAAGAAGGGGCATCATCTGTTTTCATAAAAGCCTTTGAAAAACTGCAGCTATCATCCCACTGTACTGAAGTGCCAATAGCCACTCTGGGTTTGCAAGGCAGCGCTTTGGGGGCAGGCTGACAAAGACACCAGTTTTACTTGCCTCCAGGCTGGGGCAAAGGGACCAGGAGCTATTTTTAGCTGCTGCTGTACATCGGTCAGGTCGTACAGTCACGTAGGCATTTCCAAGGGCTCTGCAAAAGGCAAAGTGAAGGTTTATCAGCTCTGGATTTACGTTTTATTTATCTGTGCTTTTTGCACCAAGTTGCTTCCATTGGATTCCGTTGGTTTGAGGCAGACTATAAATAGATAGTTGTGTTTCTTCTAAATATATTAATCAGAGAAAATAGAAAAGTGAAGGGCCACCTGGAGTTAAGGTTTTAATATTTCAGTTGTTACAAACCAACTCCAAAACCAATATTTTTTTTTTCCCTGGCAGATTTGGTGTGAAAATGTTTAGTTGAGCAGATGGAGCCACAGCTGGTAGTGTACATGTTTATCGGGATAGTTGGCATTTAGCTACTTCCAAAACTGATGTCAGGCTGAAAGATGCTAAAAAGCGGGAATGACTGGAAGCAGAGATGGTTCTTCATGTAGCAGCAAATTTCTGTAATTTTTTGTACTTTGGTCTTGTCAGAATAATTTTAATCCAGAAGGACATTAAACATTTAAAACTGAAACTAAAAAAATACATGAAAACAGGTAAACATTTACTATTACTATGCTTTAATAAATAGCCTGAGGAGTGCAGAACATAGCCCAGAATGTATTGATGTTTAAGGCCTAGTTAGCAAATAACATACATCTGCTGATGTTTAATTATCATGAATGCTTTGCTGGCAGATTTCAGAATCGTTATAGTTCATATTTACCAATGTAGTCTCTTGTTTCACACATGAGAACATTCAGCTGGAAGTTTCAGAGAAGAGAGGGCACATGAATCGTAGTGAGGAACCAAGAAACAGAACAGATATGTATAGACAGTAATGATTTTACAATTGTGTCTAATGCACACAACAAGGCTCGATGTCCCGTTGTGCCAGGCACTGTACAAACAGTGGGGGAGAGTCCCACTGCCAGGGAGTCTTAAAGAAAGAAGCTGGATTCAGAGACTGAAAACTTAATTTCAAACAAGGATTTTAGTTTAAAATTCCTTAGGGCAATCTTAATATGAACAAGTAACAGAAGTATACTCTTTCTGTGGGCCTAACCACACAGCTGTCTTAGGACAATGTGGGATATTATTCTCTTTAGGCTAATAATAGTGCATGCATTTATATCAGAGATTAATTTGATTTCAGTGGTATTTCTGGAATTAGTTTTTTTAAAGCATAAACAGTTTCATAATTTCTTTTTTTCCTTCCCATATTATTATTTTTGCCAGTACAGTTTTCCTTCCTGTGCAAGTTTTTCTCAAATATTGTAGATGCACCTTGGACGGTGAAGAAAAATGGAATGTGTTTTTTTCATCTCCATAATACACAACGTTTGATAGCACTGACACGACAGAGATCTGTTCCACTGCCGTTCCCATACAGGGAGTGAGATTTATTCATGCACGTTACTATCCTGTAGGCAGCAAAGAATTTTTGCCTCATTTTTGGCACATGATATTCTGAAACAGATTCCTTTGTTGTCATTGCACAGGTAGCAGAGAAAAGGATCTCTCCGGGTGTATAAAATGGCTGCATTATAAATGGCAGTCTAAGGGGAACCAAACTGCTTTGCTAGATGACCAGTGATGCCTGTCACCTCTTTGCCAGTGGGTTGTGAATGCAGTGTTCTAAAATGTAACGGTGCCTTCAATAACAAAATAACAGCATGTGGCACTGTGCAAACTCTGAGCAATTCCACTTACCTTAGGGCATCCTTGGAGTCTGCTATAATACAGAAAGCCCCTCCTCTGCTGTCATCTCCTGGGGCCTGTTCCGATTTCCATCATAGTCCAGCCTGGGAAACATGAAAAGGTGCCAGAAAAGCATCATAATCCTGCATTTCACTGAACTAGGTTTCCCAAAAACATAAGCTTGTACGGAATTCAAGTGCCATGTTTCTTTCTTGTTGGAAAGTTGCATAAGAAAACTATTATGTAACAGCTTTTAAAGATGTTTCAATCATAGACTGTACCTGGAAAAAAAAAACAAAAACCAAAACCAAACTTAGTCAAACATTCAAATTGATGATGTCCCTTTTTAAAGCACAGTGATGTCCATTTTTTAAAGCACGTATGCATTTATGCACTCAGTGCACTCGGCAATGGCAGGGCAGTGCCATAATTATGCAAGCTTATAAGATAGCACTCTATGAGATAAACAGCCATGATGTTTTATAAGGCAGTAAGGTTGTTACACATATTTTACTCATGCTAATTCCACAGGACAGAAAATACGGTTTCTGTAATATGGTGTGCAGGGACATGTGGGACCCCTTATAAACGGGATTATCTCCTGGCTGTATCTGGATTCTTTTGGGGACATATGAGGCAGTAAGCTTATTCTCATCTCACCTTTTAGTTTTTTAATTATGTCTCAGGGCTTTACTAATTGTGTTGGACCATACTACCTCCAGAGCACTAAGCATTACCACAAGTATGCAAGCTTTGGTCAAAAGATATTTTTAAACAGCATTTATGCAGTTTAGTATGTTCTAGAAAAACCTGATGACTGGAAAGGATATGCCACATTTTTCAATTTGAGCTTTATGTTGATTTTTCAAGAACATGTAGCCATTGTAGCCCCTAATTATGAAAATTATATTCTATGACATCTAATTATAATGAAAATTTAGAGGATATGTTCTTTGTTTAATGAACTTTGATGAAAATGCTTTGCACACTAATATCTGCACTCCTTTTAAAAAAGCTAATATAACTGTTCTTCAGCTGCAGGGTATAGCATAGAAATCTAAACCTCATCTTTTGAAGCTCCTTTTTCAATGAAGAAAATTATAACATGCATACATTTTCAAGAAAATTAATATGTAATTTTACTAAAATTTCAGTATATTAAAAACACACTTGCTCTTAATTTTTAAGGAAACCCAGCATTTAATTCAATCAAGTAGTTTAAGGGTGGGTATGAAAAAAAAAGGAACTGTCTGATCTCAGCTGCATTTCTTTGTTTTCATGGCATACATCAAACTAAAATTTGGCAGATGGACTTTGCACTAAATCCAGGTGTAGTTTTCACTAACAATTGGTGGTGAATGTTAAAGTATAAGTAGATAAGAAAGTGTATGTATGTGACTTAGTACAATATCTTCCTTCATGGAAGTTTTTATATGCCAGCAGGATTTAGCCTTTTCAGAAAGGTACTGAAAGCAGAAGTGTATTCCAAAATATTTGATAAGAGAGACAATAAGAATTATCTAAATTAAGAAAATCATCATACTGAAGCTGTATTCTATAAAGAGGCAGAAATATTGGATGAAGATTCAGCTGCTATAAACAGAGAAAGAATAAAAGTCCTTGCATAATCTGTTATGATTGGCAGCTGAAAATTAAAATTTAATATAGCAATCCATAAATTAGTATGGATGTGTTCTGATCAAGAAAAAAAATACTATTGGAAGAGATGTTATAGTCCTAGCAAAGACACTAATTTATTTTAGTTTTCCAAACATACACTGATACACTTGACTTACCATTGCTATTGGGACATTAATGATACAACAATGGGTTATACCTGAAAAAAAAAAAAAGCAGTGAAAGTCAGTGAAGAAAGTAAACTACTCTTCTACTTAAGAGTCTTGATGTGTATCTGAACATGTTGCAACTAAAACAGAGACTTCACATTTTTTTCTCCTGTTACTTGACCCCTGAGACACAATTGTCTCCTTATCCTTTGCTTTCTTCAAAGCAAGCAGAGTTTGAGTGTACTTCTTTTGAAAGAAAGAGATATAGGCAAGTGGTTATTTAGAGTTGTTATGTACTATTGCCTTCACATTTTAACTCTCTTATAAAGTCAAGGTTGTGTATTTGCTTGTGTTTTGGGAAGCCAAAGTCCTTGATAGTTTTAGTAAATTTGATCTTTCATATTGACACTTTGTTTATTAGAGCGTTTTTTTTGTTCTTCCTCATTCTCTTTGTTTTAGCAAAGCAAATCAAACCAACTTGTTTATCTCCTTTTATATATTGTGAAGAAGAAAAAGGCATCAATAACATAAAAATGAAACGTCTTTTCTGTGTTTATTTTTCTTGTTGTGCATGTCAGCACACTCAATTGTAAACTATATCTGCGTAAAATAAAAGATTAATTGTTGAATAAGGTGGGATGAACTTGAGGGAAGCTTCTTCTTCACCCTGGTTAGTGTAATTTGCTTTGTTTTGATAACTAAAGATTTTTATAATAGTAAACAGCCTTTTCACAACCTACCAATTGTGGCTTGATGGATTCATTAATTTACGGATTCTGGAACCAGCTGCTCCTGTGTGTTACTGCTGCAATTAGAAAATCAATCTGTTAAAATATAATGAATTTAATAAATCTCATGCTTTCAGTTTTATGTATTTATTTTCTACTAGTCATAGTAGAACCTATAGCTAATACAGTTTTTTTCAAAAGCTATATAATAATAATAAATAAATCAGAAGTATGCCTTGTATTACAAAGCAAGTCTTTTTCATGGTTGTCATCTCCAGGAGAAGAAAAATTGCTGGTGGGTGTTGAGAGGCAAGGATAATCTCACTGCCTTACACACTAAATACAAATAGTAGTAATAGTCTTATCTTTTCAGAAATGTTCTGATTAAATAGATACAGCTGGGTCAGTCAATGACCTTTTTGTTTAATGCAGTAATTATATTATGTTTTCACAGAGATATGCCTTATAGAGTTCATGTCCTAAGTATAGAAAAATCCCTAGGAAAATGTGATGTACTGATTATTTTCTAATCTTCATATCCATCATAAATAAGGGTAAGAATTATTATCCAGTATTGCAGTAGTAATTTCTGATGGAGAGATATCAAGTGTTATTGAAGATATGAAAGGAAATCATTGGCTGACTGTAGTAAAGAATCCAAACATCTCAACTCTGAGTTTTGTTCCTTAGTCATTTAATCAGACTGATTACTAGATGCGAGCTTTGTGAGTGGTTTATAATGTAATCACTTTTTCTTACAGAATTGTTTGGTTAAACTACACACATAGACTGCATTCACCTAAAGTGTTAGAATTGAAAGGCAGTCTGGCTGATATATGGTTCATATTTCGGATAGACACCTGGAAATGCCATACATTTTCTTTCAGCAAAATTCCCTCCATCTCTATTCCTATTTTCCTTCCTTAATTTTTTTCTCACCTGTTCTGAATAGTCTATCTATTTTATCCTTTAAATAGTGCATCAAGAGCCACATGGCATCCAAGACCAGGAACAGATCATGAAAGAAAAAGCTACATGGAAAGCCAAAGCAACATTATCCCCTTTATTGCTGCACTGATGGTGGCAGATGCTTGTTCTTCTCATAGGGCGCATTGTCCCAGGGAAACTCTCAGAGCTTGAACAGACTTCAGGAGCAACCTGGCCACTTCTGCTCTGCAGTTGGCAGGCTGTGCAGAAAAAGGGAATTGTAATTTGCCTGGATAGAGTCCACCTCTCTGTGCCATTAGAAAAGTCTGTGCTGCAGTAATCCAAGGCAGTAAGAAGACAAAAGAAGGGAGATCTAATTCACTTCTTTGGGATATGTTACTATACACTTGCTTTCAGCAGAGTGTCTATATATGTCTATCAGTTGGTTTTCCAAAAGGCAGCTTTGTAAGAATACTTCTGTTTGGGCTTTATTTCATACCACAGTGGTTTGTGTCTTGTCAAGGAGAGATCATATTTTGCATTATCCTGCTTCCTTCACTTCCTTCCCCTCACACTGTCACTTCTACCTCCTACCCCTTTACCACAGCACATCAGACTTCTTAGGCAACAGCTCTCTCCCACTCAAATTTCTCTCCTAAAATTCTTTACCTAAAAGATTGTTTAGTGACTCCTCTCAAACATTTTAGTGATGTTAGAGATATGTGTTTTGCCTCCGCTAAGAAGAAATGAAAATACCTAGCTTATTTAGCAAGATAAAGGTGGATAGGAAACGCTCCATAAATTAAAAATGCATGCATCTCATTTTAGGACAATCTTTCAGTCAAAAAAAGCAGCAAACGCCCCAGTATTATTCATCTGTGTCCTGACCACAGTGTCCTGACCACAATGTAGTTAACAGAGAATCAAGTTTTGCAACACAGATGTCTCTTTCTAGTCTCACAAGTGCGATGATTTGTGAAGATTTATATACTGATTCCAAGAAATTCCAAAAATTAAACAATGTATTACCAAATAGAGTAAAGTATCTAGAAAGTGTGTCAGCCAAGCAGACATATATACAGATTAGCTTAGCCTGTTCCATTATAGATGGAGAACTTCCCAAATCAGAATGTGTAAATCAAGCTGTGACTCGGTGGAAGTGGCTTTTCTTAAAATGTTTATCCATTGTGTTCAGAAATGTCAATACTCCTGGATTTTAGAGGACTTAAAATTAAAAAACAAACAAACAAACAAACAAAAACAAACAAAAAAACCCAAACAAAATCAAAACAAAATAACCTCAAAGTAAAATAAATCTGGTTTAAATCAGATGTTCAGCACTTCAAAGGAAATAGAAATAGTTTGTGATTCAGAACTAAGCAAAGACTTATAAGCATGTTATTGGTCAGGCTATGTGAACTTGATAGCAAGGAAGGCAAATTCATGCCTTCTGTCAAAAAAGAATGTTAAATGCCTACTCCACAGAAACTCTATGGTTGCACAGAAACTTCTGAAGGTTTCTCAAGATAAAAAGAGAGAGTGAAGAAACTCAAGGTCCTGGGGTGTTGAAGTCTTGTTTCAGCATCAATCAGGAGATAAATAGTTTTGGTTGTTTTTATGCAGTATCTGTTTCAACATCTTTTAAATAGTCATCACAGAATCGTTTATGTTGGAAAATACCTTCAAGGTCATTGAGTCCAACCTTTGACCAATTGTCACCTTGTCAACTAGATCACAGCACTAAGTACCACATCCAGTTGTTTCTTGAACTGAACACCTCCAGGGAACCTAACTCCACCACCTCCCAGGGAAGTCCATTCCAATGCTTAAAAACCCTTTCTGTGGAGAAATTCTTCCTGATGTCTGACCTGGACCTCCTTTGGTGTAGCTTGAGGTTATGTCCTCTTGTCCTGTGACTAGCTCTCCACTGAGCCTTCTCATATGCTGCTCCTCATATGACTTACTCTCCAGATCCTTCACCAGCTTTGTTGCCCTTCATTACCCTATGTCTCAAGTCACTTTCATATAGATTTAAACTTTGGACACACCCTCAGTTTACATTTAGTATGACATAATAGAAAATACAAGTTTAAGGAATACTTCTGTGAAAGAATTCTATTCCATCTAATCACAAAGTAAAATAAACTCAGTATATCTGTATTCTTACAAGGACAATCTTAAATGTTTCTTGGTTTTGGTTTGTTTTATTTTGTTTGTGGGGTTTTTTTTTCTCTTCCCAGCATCAGTATATTTAATAGTCTTTTTTTGTGTTCTCTAATTCTTTTCTTCATTTAAAGTCTGTTTAATCCATGGATAATTTGTACCGGCCATCATAACAAAATAGCTTCATTCCCAACAATATCCTGAGAACATTATGCTCAAATATAAGAGGGTTCCAGTCATAATAGGGTATTTTTTTCTGACACACCATCCATCCTTCCCATACAAATGTTGTGATTTAAGGGATGGAACAACATGATTGCTTCTTGAAATGTTTGCATTACGTTCAGCTTTTTGAATTAATAGTGCAGAAATTTTTAACAATTATAGTTGATATAGTATCTGAACCTTCATTAGGAGAAGGGAGACAGCGTAGAAAAACTTGGTGGAGGAAGACAAAGAACATGGAGTTACTTCTTCAAAGGAGTTTTGCATTTCATGGAGTGCCACAAGGAGTTAACATATGACTGTCACTTTCTCTCTTCAATAATATGAAATTTTTAAATGTGTCTATGTCTCTTCTTTGTCTCACTTATATTTCTTGTAATGGAGAAATCTCGTCTAGGATATTGCAGCTATGACCAGTCTCTGTTTCCTGAATATAAAGAGGGAATGATAGTCAAGAGAAGTTTAGTAGAATTTTATTACATTCTTCATAACATTCTGGGGACATTGAGGAGGAGGGATGAAGAACAGTTAATTAGAAGTGAATAACCAAATATGTGTAAGTGTTTAGCTAGTTCAGCTTATGACTCATGTCTTCTGTGTGCAAACAACTGAAGACTCATCTTGTAAGAGGCAACCTGGTATTTTAATAGTTGAGCTTTTTCCTGTGAGTACCACAGCACAAAGGATTTTGACAATTAAATTCTTGAGTGTCTTTTATTCCCCTCAAAAGGAAAGATTAGAGAATTTTAAGAATTGTCTGAATCTTTAAATTACCCGAGTCAAGCAGATCTCAGGTGTGGTGGCTCTGTTATCACTAGACAGGGTCTTCTTATATGCCATGTATAATGAATTAATAAAATAGTAGCCTGCTACTTCAGGAATGTTCTTGTGTTGGTACTTACTCCCTTCTGAGTCTGAATGTCAGTTATGACTTTGGTCAGGTTATTCAGAATAAAAACCTATAAGATGATGACTGAAAAGGGTAATTTCACATTATAAAAACTTGTAGTGTTGATTTAATAAAACTAGCTGGGTACAGTATTTTAACTGTTGAATTAATCTAGAAACATTACTAACAGTAATGGTCATGAAGCCTTGTTATGGTCTCAGGACTTTGTTGCATATCTTGTCAGGGACAGAGCATATCATGCTGCTGGAATCTATTGGCTGCATCATAGCAGAGAGGTCAGCTGCTGCAGGTTTGATCAGAGCTTAAAAAAAAGCTAAAACCCTAAAATGTATTGAATCATATTGTTGCAAAATGTGGACTGTGTAAAATTTTCTTAACAAAGGGTGTTTGATCTTTGTATACTTTCAAGCCTAATCAAAAAGAAGGTGGGTTTAATTCATTAAACAAATAATAGCTCTAATAAAGCTCTAAGTGATGTCCAGGTGTTAGAAAAATAAATTACTTGTTGGTAGAATTGCCTTGTTAAGGTTTAGGGCTTGACATGCTTCAGTGATCTCAGACCTAAATAGAGATTTAGAAATCTTGGGAAGAAGGATGTACCACTGATAGTGGACACTAAGAATGCAGAATTTACAGGCCACAAGGACATCTGACAGAACTCCAAGATGAAGAAGAAATTAATAAGGCCAACTCAGCAACTGTGCTGAAATCAGCTCCAACTGGGTAAAAGGTAATTCCGGCAGGAGACTGCAACTGCTGACTCATGGACCACTGGCTCAAGAAACCCACCAACTCAAATGAAGAGAAAGACTGAGCATGGGACTAATTAGCATTGGAAGCAAGAGAATCATTAACCAATAGAAGATAGAATACTAATTAATAAGAAAAATATGTAACTTGTAGCTAGTGAACACTTACTCCTTTGTTTGCTGAAATATATAAGTAGTAAAAAGTTTTGATACTTGGTGTGCTTGATTAGTGGAATACCACTGAGCACCCAGGCTTGCGCAACTCTGAAGTGAATAATCAATGTCTCTCTCAAGTGTGTAATTATTGTCTTGTTGCACAGCAGGTAACAAACCAATTTTTTGTGGACAGCAATACACTGTGTGTTTGTCATGAGAACTTAGACAACATATTCCACATTTTCTTAAAGAATATTTTCAAACCGTATTTAAGTATTATGCTTGATAATATTTCACATCTAAAAAATCTGCATAGTAAAGGAAAGGGAGATAGAGAATTTGACTACACATTTCTGGAGTGTAAAACCAGGAATCCCAAATGTGTGCTTAAGATACAAGACTAAGTCATAAGATTTTCATGGAATGAATCTGTTCCTATAATTAATACTTATGCTGATGAGCATTTATATATCTGCATACATCCCTTTGTGGCAATTGTAAAAGAAGCTTTCTTAGTGTATACTCAACTGAATGGAATCAAAATAGGTTTGATTTAAACTGGAACAACTCTTTATAAGCCTCAGTGGTGGTAGCACCAGTTTTAGGTGTTTTTTTTTCTGGTGGTAGTGGTTTTATGTCTGTAAATATATTGAGACACCTTGAGAACATGTAGAGATTAAGTTTTTCAAAATAATTAAACAGCCAACTGTGAGAGCAGGAACAGTCCACTAATCTGGTATATATGATTTGAACTATCTTGGACCTCAGACATACAGGTACTTAGACCTGAAGTGGATTAATATGTGTCTTCTATATGAATCCTTGATAGCATTCTTGTAGGATTGACTGTCTTTGTCTACAGAATAGTCCTTGCCAATATATAGGTTATATAGAAAATTACACATTATCTGTCATTTTTTAGGCAGAATTTATAGATGGGAAGCTGTTTAATGAAAAGTTAATAATCACATTTGTAGGATTTCTTCTTTGGCCTAATCCTTTCTTCCCAAGAATTTGTATGTAAAAATGCCTTCAAGACTTCACTCTTTTACCTACAAAGGCTTAAGGCCTGAAAGGGAGAGCTAGGGAAAAAGAAACCATAGGAAAATCCACCTTGAAGTTAATGTGCAACAGGTGTATTCATTTCTAGATGGATTCCCTCCGTACTCTGCAGCATGTATGAGACTGATGAGACATGAAGTGAACTGCAAGAAATGGACTCTGAAACGAAGAATGAAGCAGAATCCAGAAATGCCAGGCAGAGATCTTTTCACCAAATGCTCTGGCATCCATGTGTATACCCAGAATAACTTAACTGAGCATTTCCCTGAGCAAAGTTTGCCTAATGTTTATTACATATGGAGTTTTTAATCATTTTTCTGCAGTTTCAAATATAAAGGTCAAATGTATCTGTTTTGTGTTCACTCATACCATATAATAGAGTATGGGAATACAGTGGATTGGATTTAAAGCAGGCAGTTGGCTATGGATGGGTTATTTAATTTGGACTTGATCCCACAAAATAATCATTTTTAACAAAATAAGTAACGAAAAGTCAGAATATTCTTAAATACCATTGACTTTACGTGGCTAAGAGTTTAAGCACAAGGTTTCAGAATTTACAGAGCTGAAGCTTGTGAAGCTATTCTCTAACAAATGAGCTGCTTAAAAATAAGTTTACCTCTCCTATCTATTTCTTGCATCAGATTAAACAATTTGAGAATCAGAAAATGAAAATATTTGTTTAGAATGGCATAACTTCTAAATAACTACTTTTCTGTCAGTGCTATCCTTCAGGAAGGAAATGACAATGAAAACAATCAAAAGCAGAAAACCCTTTATCTGGCTTTGTGACTCATTTCAGGTAAATGTGATTCATGGTAGCTCATAATCTAATCTAGTATGACCCAGTTGTATCAGGGTGAATTTGGCCATAAAGTACCACTCATTCCTGGAAACATGAGTAACAAAGCATTGATTCAACAAACAATCTCTGTGATAGTTTGTATTAGAACCAGCCTTTCAGCAAAGTCACAAGGCTTATGTAGGAAAAGGGTGGTTTGGAGTTTATTTATTTACTTATTCACTTATTATTTTCCCATACTAATCTCTGAGACACAGTGAGTGTAAATCATCTTTCTCTTTGTGTATTCACTGTCAATTCATTTGTTGAAATACAGAGCTAAAGCTGATTTTTGGAGCAACCCATACTTAAGCATATTGAAGACTTTCAGAAATTAAATATTTTTAAAATGTAATCTCTTATAGGAGGCAGCAAGGGAAAGCATTTTGCCAGAAGCTCATTTTGTTAAAAAAAGTGAATGAATGATTTATAAAGTAACGTTTAAACTGATTTCATTGTTGAGGCTGGAGCAGATCACATCCTGATATTGTTGCAGATTGGGCTATGTTAATCTGCAGGCCAGCATTTCACAGCTACAAGTTTGCTGATTCCACCTCTCCTTTCTTCTCTCTTCCCCATCTTCCAATGCCCCTTTTCCCTTCCTCTTCTCTCCCATTTTTTCCCCTCCTCTGGAGCTTCAAAACAAATTGGATTATTTTTGATTTAGTTTGAAGGGATAATGGAAGTCACATTTTTCTTTCTAAAGCTTCCTCCTAATGAAGGGCAGTGCTTGGATTGGTTTGTCTTTGGGTTCATTCAAAGCTCTCACACTTGCCAGAGCAGGTGATGAAGAGTGTATATGAGTTCAGTTCAGCGAGCCATTGAGAAATAGGTTATAGTTTTCAGGAGTAATAAAAGTTTGGTGTGGGTAGATCCTGAGACAGAGCTTTGAGTTATCACATGGCACATCAGTCATTAGTGATTAAGCCTCAAAGGCTTCAAAACAGTGACCATTTCATGGAAGATAAAGAATATATTGTATACTTGCACGCCTTCAACTTTCTTTGTGCCTACAATGCTGTTTTCTTGTCTCTTTTAAAACAGTATCTTTAGAAAGCTTCTCTCTCACTTTGTTTATGCTGTCTGAAATGAGATCCTACATCCCACTCCCCACAATTCCTCTTCAACTTTCATAAGGAAATACGCTGAAATTTAAGAGCGGCAAATGGGTTTTCAACATTTTCATATGAATACAAAGAATTTTCATCCTCTTAAAAAAAAAGTGTTCTCCTTCCCATCTGTCAAAGTGCCTAGACCTGCTTTTCAGAAAACATATCCCTGCTGATAGGCACCAGAAAACTAGAAATGAACTATATGTGTCTCTTAATAGCAGTAATTTTACAGTGTTTGCTAGAGCTGACTAGCATGACATTTCATTTGCACTTACAATCCAGATGTGTCTAGCAAAACTTAATATAGTTTAAACATTTAGTGTTAGTGCAGATGTTCTAATTTTGATACTTTGACACGTACAGATTTCCTTCTCTTAGACTCTTGCTTGTTATATTGAAAGCTCAGAGAAATACTGAAAATTTCTCATACTTGAAGTGTTAATGCATTGTATTGTGAAAAGCTCTTGTTTTTTTCCCCCCCACTGTTGTGCTGTATCCTCAGGTAAGGAGTAGGAGCAATGGTTTAATCCCCTCTGCATTCCCATGCAAACAGCTGTATTTTGGTCTAAGATCACACATACCTTCAATAAGTGTATTAGCAGAAAAAGGAGCATGGCCCACCTGGCAGCCCAGGATCTGTGGTTCCTGTCTCTCTATTTGCATGTGGAGGCAGTCAGATCACTGAACTGCAGCGTGCTCCAAAGGCTGATTAAGCATTTTTCCTCATTGTGTTCCTCTTTTTCACCTGTCTATGCCACAGAATCAAAACAAAACATTTGTGCAGAAGTTTTGAAGATGTAAAAATCAAAATCTTTCACTGTCTTAAAGCCTGGAAGGAGAGTGAGCTGTTGATCCAATGAGAGCTGTCAGAGCCATAGCACGCCTGAGGAGGGCTGCTGGAGCATCTCCAGATTTCCCTTTGTTTAAAACTATGTCACCATTTGAAATCTAGCTAATGTGAAGAGAATTCATAAGCTGATTGCATGCAGCGCTTCCCTTGTTAAGGGTTAATTATTATGCCTCTTTCCTTGCACCATATGGTGGACTTTTGTTTGCTCTGAAATGCCTCTCTTTTCAACAGCTCTGCAGATTAGAAAGTAAAGCTCATTAGCTAACAAATGCTATCCTTTTTACTTATGTTTTACATGCTTTTATATAATTTTACATATACTTGACTCCTCATCAAGTATAACTAGATACAGTTAATGAAAATTGGTGTTTCTTTTTAATATTTCTTTTTTTTAAAAAAAAAAGTTATGGTAATTTTTTTTTTTTAGTTTTCTTTACCCTCTGTCCTAAGAAGAAAAGTTTTCTTTCTGTACTTAATTGCTATGTTTATGATTAAGTATGACCATGGACATGTATACTCCTCAAAAGTTTTAAACACTCGCTGCAGGATCAGCGCCAAGCATCTCTAAGGAAAACTGGTTTTATGAAGTCAAAGCTGCCTTAAATGTATTTTCTTTCATGATAATCCTAGCCTAGATGTGAGTACAGATAAGAACCAAGAGAGAACAAAGTCATTTAGCCTTATAGTTGCTTAAGTATTTCCATTACAACTCTTAATTTTTGGTAAAATTTTTCAGACTGATGTGTTTTCTGCTTTTTTTCCTTAGTAGTTTGTGGAACGATACCGGACTTTTGAAATAAAATATTAATCTTTCATATTAAGTGAAAGAGTGGAATGTGAAGGGTTTTATGACTTTCTCATATATTCATATTTATTTGAATCAAACTTACAGCAAAATAACTGAGTTGAAATTTTGGCAAGGAAATCATGAGTATTGATTATTATTTTGCATTTTTAATATTTCTGATGAAATTCCATTTTGATGTGACATAATCACGTCTTTGGACAGTACACATTTTGCATGGACCTTTTGTGGATTTATGACTTATTGAGTGTTATGGAGATGTTCATAAACATTTTTCTTGATGAATTCTTGAAAACACAGGATAATGGAAAATTTTAAGTATTGCACATATGTTACCATTCTCTTTATATTTTTATATAATATTAAGCACACTTTAAGAGCTACTGGAAACAATCATTACTGTAATATTAAAATTTTTATTCTATCACTATTGTTAGTACCATGCCCTACTAGTATTACTGTCTGGATATACCACTAACAGTATTGATTGTTAATGGTAGAATAAGAAAGGGAATTCTGCCAGTACATTATAAATATTCAAAGAAATGAAATATGAATATTTGTAGCATAAGTGTAGTACACAGTTTTGAAAAGCATGCCTTTACTGGAAATAGCTTTAAATGAATCCTTATCCCATTTGCTGCTCCATTTCCATATTTTTCTAAATATTTTTAAGCTTTTTCTGCTTATGATCCATCTTTTCCTGACTTACTGTAAACCTTTATTCCAAAATCTGATAAGAGCTGTTGCATGGAACATTATTTGTAATAATTTGTGTCACAAATCAACTTTATGATTTTTCTGCAGGACTGAGTCCTGCTAACCAAGATGGAAATTGAGATACCTTGTCTTGTTTCATGCAGGTATTTCTGATAAAAGAAGAGGATGGCAGTGAGTTGTGTATAAAGCAAGGGAAAGTAGACATAATTCTGTTATTTTTCTGCTATGAATATATCTTTTTAAATACATGGAATTACAGTACTTTTCACGCAATTTTTGGAAGTATACTTAAAATTATCTCTCATCTGCAGGGCCATATAAAACTCTGCTACCAAAATAGCTGAAAGACAGTGTCATTATCAGGTTTGATTGGGATTTTTTTCTTTTTTTTTTCTTTACCTACTGTTATTTCTTTTCTTTTGGAATAGCATTGAAAGGCTCCCATCAGACTTCAGGCTGACTACATTAGTCATTAGATACACATATGAAAATGCATTCTCTAACCCAAAAAGCTTTTACTCTAAGTAACAATAGCATGCTTTGCCAAGGACAAGGTGAAATTCCAATGTCCTGTTTACCCGCTCCTTCCAACATAGTGCATGGTGAAATAGACAAATGCCCTTACTCTGAAGGACAGCTTTGTGATCCTAATTTCAGGAACTTCCTGAGTAATTAAGACATGCTCACTTATTAAGCCAATTTACAACGGTTCTATCTAGATAACAATAAAGATTCTTCAAATTTCTTTCCACCATATTAGATGAAATCTTTATCTGCTGGTTTGACACGCATTTCCCATGTCTTCTTTCCTAAATCTCTGCCATTGATTTTTTTTTTTATTAGACATGACACAGAAAATGTTATACATCTTTTGAACTTTAGGTTAGGAAATGAAGTCAAAAGTTAGTGAGAGTCTGAAAGTTTCTGGGACTTGGAAAAAGTTTAGTTTTTGTGATCCATAGTTATTAAAATATCATTTCTCTAAAAGACTGATGAAACACACATTTAACTAGACTTCAGGTTAAAAATCTTACAGTAAAAACCAGAAAAATATATTTATGCTTTCTAAACAAGACATCATGCTAGCAACTTTTTATTTTTGTGTTTTTTAAAAAAGAAACAGTTCTAATATTAGAATAGTTCTACTATTAAAAGAATATAAATAATTACCAGATAAATGTTCTCATGACAATGCTGAAATTACAGATATTACAAAGTAATGAATGTTATTCTTGCTTTTGGTTGTTTTTGTGTTTGGTGTTATTTTGGCAGGGAGCTGAATCCAAATAAGTAAATCAAAAAATTAATTATTAGTAGATATTTTTGTCAAAGTATTTGTTACTCATTATTCATTTCTGTATTTTACAGAAGTATTATTAATTACATATGTTATATATGCAGCATATAGTACAAGTTATATAGAGACAATAATATGTATTAGAATATTCATTGCTATATAGAGTGCTTATTTTGTAATCTTAGTATTATGAATCATGTGACATATTAGTGCAGAATTTTTTTTTCAAAGAATACCTTAATATTTCAATGTGTGCCTTTGTAACAAGTGTATGCCTTATGAAGGAAACCCTGAGTTACTTCTAAAGAAGTTTAAGCTACATTACTGTGTTAACAAAAAAAGAAAAAAAAAAAAAAAAGAAGAAAACCAAAACCTGTGTATAACATCAGAGTACGTGAACTTAAATTTTGGTCCGAGTTAGTCATTCAGGGAAGTATTGTAACAGTGGGTTTAATTTTGTCCATTGTGCACAAAAATGAAACAATTTACCAATGTAGTACATAAACAGAAATGAAGGTTTAGCATTCCCTGTCACTTTACTGCTTTGTTTCAGCTAAAAAAGCTAACCTTGTATACACATGGAAAAGGTCTATATTTAAAAAAAAAAAAAAGTAGGAAAAAAATCCCTTAAACCATCACTTTTAAAATAAAATTATGGCAGTCAGTTTTCCTTCTGCCTTTGAAAGCCTCTTCTTTATCAGTTGGCTGGATCTCAAGAGCAAGATTCACTTTTGGTGAATAAGAAAGGGTTGTAATGACTGTAATTAAGGGAAGGTATTTCATACACAGCTGTGATGTAGAAGTATCAAGGTGTCTCATCCATGCACTCGCTGTTTCTTGAGATACTCCAGCTCCTTACACTCAGTTCTTTTCCAGAGTAATTCTCACAGGCAATACTAGTAGTTGCTAAAATACATCATAAGTTTTCTTTGCAATGCAGAACTTGTAGTGATTTTTCTATAAATTGACTTCAACCTGTAAAAAGAAATAGTAAGAAGACATGGATGTAATTAATAAGTAAAAACTAGTGTTTAATACTCAGCACTGTGTAATCTAAAGTCATATAAGCAAAAAGCGTTCAAATGGCATTTCTGATACAGCTTCCTTTGAGTGGCGGGAGCATTTTCTCCTTGAGCTGTGGCCAAGTCATACATATGCAGAGGGAAAACCTGTTTGAAAGAGAGATACAGTGAGCTCATGATTTTGTTTCCCTGCATTCTTAGGAAGGAGTAAGGAAATTTAAATAAAAATAAATAAATAAATAAATGAGAAAGTAAGTGAAATAATGTGGAAGTGAATGCTGTTAATTCCAGTCTGAAATATCTTTTTGTTAGTTTGTTGGTCAGTATTTTGTTTAACCCCTTATGGAAGCTTTGCTGACCTTTTTGGCAAGCATTGGCCGACTGAGATTGGAATTACACAGTATATCATATTTTGACAGAAGACCTGCTTTTCCACACTCCCCTGAGTGTATTTGTGTAAGTTCAGTCACATACACTTTCTAGATAAGGACTCAGGCCTAATTTTAATGCTTTTCAAGTTGAGCACCTAACCAGAAGTATGCTCTGATAAAGCTGGGTTTTTTTTAACCCCCCTTGAATCCAACAGCAAGACATAGGATGTTAGATCAGAATGTAACTTTGTTCTGAGGAGTCTTGGAGATTTTATTTTTAACTTTGGTGTGCCACTTAGTGCCTAAAGTTACATGATGTTGAACATGGGTTTTCTGGTCCAAAATCACCATTAGAGAATGAGGCATCCAGACACCTTCCAGCCACTGAGGTAGATGCTGATGCTTAAGGTACTTCAGTTCCCCAGCTCCATTTTAGATGATAATCTCTAACATCTAAAGTAACTGTATTTCTATTAGTAAGGAAATTCCTTGCTTTCTGTACTTTGTTTCAATTAACATGCTTCAAAACTAGTATTGCACAGGAAGTTTTAGTAAATACTAACAACAGTAGGTATTTTAAGTGGAATTATGACTATGGAAATTTAAATCATCAAATGAGAGAACCTATTTAAATGCTATGATAGCACTTCGTTGTTATAAAACCTGTATTGCAAAACTCAGGATTTCCTTCACATGCACATACTACCTTTTTTTTTTTCAGGCAAACATAATGTAGTGATTTATTATCAACATCACTTTAGTGGATTTTGTTTGTTTGCTTGTTTCATGGTATTTATTATTGGCTGGTTTGGGGATGTTAATTATGCCAGCAAATTCAGTTCACTATTTCTCATGAATAAAATAATATTAAAATGAAAAATTACAGTGTTTTACCAAGAACATCTCTGTGTAATCAGAAATCTGTATCTAGCTCAAGAAAGAATAGTATTCTCTTGGGATATAGAGGTTCATTAATTGGCAAAAATCAATGTCCTGGCAATGTAAAAGTCGAACAGCATTTATAAATATGTAGCCAATGCCTCAATAAAGATGTGATAATTAGAGGGTCATCAGTTTAACACTTTTTGGTTTCTTTAATGTCATTAACGCACAAGTCATTTGTAGTATTGATTGTTTCTGGTGAGCAGAGTTATTTAACTGGTGAGCAGTGAAAACAAAGCAGATGTATTAGCTTCTATTCACAGCCAATGCGCCAATGAATCAGGTAGACCATAAAATACATTAACCAGCCAAACAAAAAAAGTGCCAGGTGATACATCTTGAATGAAAGACCATAGCGCAGCCTTCATTGCACGGAGAGTTTGAATTAAAAAGCTTTATCCTGGTATATATAGTGAGGTTGTTCTTTACCTCAGAACTGTGAAAGAATTCAAGTAGTAAAATAAACTTAGAAAGTTAAAAAGAAAGATGGAAACACCAAGTTAGTAAATAAAAGTATATGTCTAAGAGAGAAATAGTTATACAGAGTGCATTAAATAAACTGTTGTTAAGACTGGCAACTTTAAAATAACTACCTTGAAAAAACAAAGCTTTTGAGAATTTGAAAAAACACCCATAAATTTTATTTCTAAGAAAACTGTGCTTGAATACCACAACAAAAGAGTCAGAAGACAGAGGACAAAGATTCATTTCATTAAGATTGCTTCTTTAGTCTAGTCACATAATTTTCTTTTTTTAATATTTATATCTGTGATTTAACACAAGGCTGGATGATTCTAGTGATGAAAAGGCATAATTTGTTTTTTCAGCCCTTAGTAGCCTTCTACTTTTGGGACCTCTTTCTCAAGTAGTACACACCACATCACATACCTCCCAGTCCCTTGGGGGATGCAGGCCAGTAGTATGGATTCTAACTAGATTTACGTCACTGTTGCAAAATGGAGAGGAATGGAGAGGAGTACCATGTACTGTTTATTATTTAAAACAGAATTGTCCATTTGTAATTGAAAGGATGAAAAATAATTGTAAGATGTACAAAAGAGCCCAGTTTGGACAATCTCAGTTCAAATAATAATTGTCTCTTAAACAAACCTTTCAGCCCCAGTACATGCCTGATTTAGTATGTAACTTTTAATGCTTAATGCTCCTCTTCGTCTGCCATGGGCAAACATGACAGAGAAAAGTCTTCTGGAGTAAGATTTTCTGTTGTATGTGAAAGTTTGTTACATAAGTTTCAGTTAAATTACAGTTAAGTAAAGGCTTTCTGTAGTAATATTAGAGGAGACCTAGAAGTATAACTTCCTGAGGTTGCTTTAAACTATATGTAAAATTGGGTCACACCTCTCACTCATCCTTCTTGTGACTTCCTTGCAATATCTCTATTTTGCTATATTTAAAAAGTTTGTATCTTCCATGCTCTTTGGTTCTTCTACAGTAGAGACACTTAAAAGTCTTTGTCCTCATTTTGGATTGCAAATTCTATGGAATTTAGGCTTCATTAAGCTCTAACATTTTGTTATTCAAACGTCACAACTTTATTTGAAAATTTTGAGTGCATGAAACAACATTAGTCATAGTTGAGTCAATGCTAGAAGCATGTTTTTACCTTTCAATGTAGACAGAACGAGGAGGTGAAAGGAAGACAGGAAGTCTATACATTAAAAAAAAAATTCAAATCAGTCTTAATATGCCTTCATAGGAAAGAGACAGTAGGATAAGAGATATATAGAAGGAAGGCTGGTCTTTCTTCTTCTCTTGTCTGCTTTATTCTGGAAAGAGTTTTGCCCATATCAACTTCCATTCAGACAAGCCTGTGGCTGATAGAGGCTAGAGGAAATTTCTGGACTCTCTTCTTAGGTCCTGATTCCTGGCAAAGGGACTTTGCTGTGGAAGCAAAGGAAATGAGATTACTTTCAGTCCCAGAATGACTGGGGCAAAGGGTGCTGTTTAAAGCAAAACCAGCATTCCTGCAAAACTACCACTATCTGGATAACTGGTGACAATCTCAAAATCTGTATCTTGAACAAGTGGTAACACTGTCAGCCCACCTTTCACACTTGATTAGTAGCCTAATTAAGAGAGTAGTGTGTTCCATTTGTTATAACTTGAGTGTTACAGTGCCATGTTATAAGGTGCTAGTGATTAGACTATTCTTCATTTCATCATAAAAACAATACCATTGGATTTTTAAAGACATTAAGTGCTCACCCCTTTATTTTTATTTTTATTTTTATTTTCTGCCTTTGAGCTTTATTCTTTTAGGTGTACTATTAAAACTTAGTCACCTGTTAATGTGCTGAAGGCTTTAGGTACCTGAATGTTTCTTTGAAAAGAACTAAAGAACACCTGCAATGTCTTAAGGTAATAACTGTCAAACTGTCAGAGGCAAAAGTAAGAAGCAAAATATTTCCAACAAAAGAAAGGAGAAGACAGCCGTTGGAAAGGGAAGCAAGCTATATTTATAAAGCTGGTTGTAAAAGAAGTTAATGCTAAACATGTGATGTTTATGCCAATAGAATGAGTCAGATGTGCTTCAAATGAAATACTGTATTCTGAGCTGTGTAATGTCACCAGTGCCTGCAGGGACAGTTTGCTAACTCTCCATGAACACACAGCCAGCTCTTCAAAGTAATTTTCATTATACAACCATGTAGCTTTAAAGGCGTCCTCCCTTATTGATCTTGGTTTTGCATGATTCAGCTTGTTAAGAACAAGATAAAGCTCCTGATAAACATTGATATTCTATAGGTAAAGAGAATATCTTTAACAGTTTTATTGTCATTTTTTGTATCTGTGCAAACAGCTTAAGTCATTAAAATGGCTTGTTTTGTTTGTTGTTGTTTTTTTTTTCTTTTTCCCTGCAGTTAAGTTTCATTTAAACTCTAGCCAGCTGCTTGCATTCCTGACCTTCTGGAACTACTGAGTCAGTACTCGAGACCAGTCATGGCACCTCTCTTACTGTTATACAGTCAGAGCTGGGCCAAAATTTTTCCAGATTTTGCTTTCTGTATGTTAAAGTCAATGAGACAGATGCAGGAATCTGATTTCTCAGAAAGAAAGCACATCCACAACCTTTTCCTTTCCCTTTTTCCTTTTCCTTTCCTTTTTCCTTTTCACTTTCCCCTTTCTCTTCCCTCTTCCTTTTTGTGGCATATTTCCTGAGCTATGGGCTAGTATGAAAACTAAAGGAAAGGAGCAAATAGGATAATTTCACACTAATTTAATCTCTCTTCTTCAAAAATGCTGCAGATTTGAATTTTCTTTCCTGATTTGGTTTTCTTTGGGGAGAGTGGGATGGTTTGAGACCATTTGATATTAAAAATATATATACTATACATGTACATATACATATACAAATACAAATATGTTCTAAGTTCTTTAAAATACCATATTGATGATCTCTTTTACTTTTTAAAATTCTTTGGCAAACAGTTTACCGCAGAGTTGAAAAGGGCAGAAGTACATACTTGACACTAGAGCATGTAATCTGAATGTACTGGCTGTACAGTATTTTAGCAGAATTTGGGGTGATCCTGTAACTTCAGGCCAAACTTAGGCACTTAAGACACACACATATGGCTGTTGTGTTGTAGGTCAGCTGGCCAGCTTTGGCATGTTATATTTCAGAAACCTGCATTGGTCACAATCCTAATTTATAATGCGTTTCTATGTGTTTTGTTTATGTGTGTTTCATGGAATAAGATCTTGTGGAAATTACCTGCAGAAACTAAAAAGCCTGTTTGTATCTAGGGCGTAAGAGTGGTTTCTAGGGTTTCTGGAGAAAAGTTAATGACTGCAGCAGAAAGGTGGGTAGGTGGTAGACTGTCTGCCAGACTTTGCTGTGTAATGTGTATTGATACAAATTTTAAACTGAGTAAACCAGACTCTTTAAAGGATATGCCTTGTTTACCTCTTGAAGAGTGGCAGATGTTTCCGCCATCCCTCGAGGGAAGTCCAGCCTCCCTAGCTAGGTGCCTGAGCTTTATCAGGTAGGATGCCTCTCTGTAGGCCTTTTAGAGCAGCCCCTTCCCCTGATTAGATTTCTTCTTGGGAGAGTTTTTAGGTGTTTACTGCGTAGATTCCAGAGTTTAAATTAGGGAGGCAACTTCCCAGCTGTAGTAATAAATTGAGACAAATACCAGAAATTAGCATCTCTGTATTTCTATCAGAGAAAACAAATATTAGACTAATGATTTAAAATTGAATAATAATAACAAAATAATAAAATTCCAAGGCCAAATGAAAGATGTAACATGAGAAAACAGTCCTACCAGTCATGTTGTAGATGTAGGTTCAGATGTAGGTTCCGTGTCAAGACACACCTGGAGAAAAAGTCTATCTTAATGGCCCACCTAAGATCTGAATGACTGGCAGGATCTCTTTCTCTGCTAATTGGTAGAACCATAATGAGGCCAGACTTGTATTTTCATATCTCTGGTCCAAAATTAGTTGAGATCAGTCCAGGCACGTATTGCACACTTGGTGTGAAATTTGTGTTCAGATAAGGAGAATTATATTTATTGATGAAATTTACATTACCTTGAATGCTGTAATGTATGCAGCAAAATGTCTTTTAATAAAGATAAGCACGTTGTGTGCTCCACTTCTAAAATAAGTTTGCAGCCATGTCCATTTGAAGATAGTTATTCTATTTAATCTGCACGTATACTGCATGTATGAAGCTCTGATATGTTCCTTTGGATACAGATGATATTAAAAGTATCATGACTATATTATCTGAATTTATATGTAAATTTCATAAAATTTTAGTTTAGTTTGGATTAAAGAAATTACAAAGTTAAAAAGATAAACCCTTTCAAATTGTGATTTAAAATAAGTCATGCCCTTATCATTGCCAGCTTTCTTATGACTAATTCAACCACTGTTGTCTAATTGGAACAAAGAAGGATTTTTTCTTGTTTTTATTATTCCCAGCATATGTACAGTATAGCTTTCATTAGTTGAGTAACCCCTCTACTATTTCAACTTTTTCAGTGGCACTGACATTAAAAGCTACAAAACCTCATACCTAGGTAATAAGTAGATTGAGTATTTTTGTCATTAAATGATAATGAGAGGAGTTTCTGAGTGGTTTAGCACAGCTATTTTCTAAGTCAGGATTTTTACATGCACATTTAAGGGAGAGTAATGAACATTCAGTATATTTATTATCCTGGGAAATTCCACTACCAATCACTTATTTTATTTTTTTTCATTTCATACACTAAGCAGTGCTGAGATCATATTCATTAAAGAAACAAGCTGTTCATGATTCTGATGTATATCCGTCTTAATAAGTGTATTATAATACATTCATGAGTATAAATAATTACAGTGGAGCTTTTTCAAATGAATAAGCATTAGACTATTATTCAGAGGATGTAGTCCTGTTTCTGTTTCTGTTTCCATGTTCCAAAACCTTGCATATTCTGGTATTTATTATGCTATTGGTCTAAATTGTGTTGTATTGTTTGACTAATCTAAATATGACCCATATTGTACACTATGCTCACTCATGTCAGTTGTGTTGCTCTATTAGTGATGTGCCTTGGAATCACTAATTTAAGCCTCTTGCAACTTTTGTGCGATACATACCTGTAGGTAGCAGTAATTTCTACTGTAGACTTGGAAGCTCTCATAGAAAAAACAAAATTGAAAAATTATCTATGCAGTTTATGTAGGAAAATAGTAATTTTTGTTAAGGCACAGGATAGTGCTGTGGTTATGACTAGTTTAATTGTTTTTGTGGCTTTCTAGTTTTATGTCCTTTTTCTGTATCCTTTACAAGTGGAAGGACTTGTAAGATGTGTAGACACTATTTTTCCATAGTTTTATGTAACAGAACATCATATGTTGCATGCAGTCTAAAAGACAGACCAACCCTATGCTGTCCCAATATCGTAACTATGAGTGAGAGAATGGAGAATCACATCTAAATTTTATTATTTTGGGAAAATAGAACCATAATAAACTATTCAAGGATGCTTATGCAATTTTGCTTATTTTTCCAATATATTGAGTGTATGTGGAATAAAACAGAACCAGCTCTGTCTTTTGTTCTGTTTTGTTGGGTTCTTTTTTTGTGGTTTGTTTGTTAGTGGGTTTTTTCAGGTTTAACCTTTCTGACTTATTGTTGCATGGTTTTGTGTTACTGCAGAGAGCTCCCTTTTCATCTCCTTCATCCTGGATATTGATTAAAGTTCAACATTCAGGATAAAAGTAGTCAATGCAGTCACTACTTATTCACACCGTTAAGAATTGAAAGCGAATCGGACGTGGGAGCTGTTGTTCTGGTTTTGTTGTTTTTTGAGGTTTTTTCTCCTAATAAAATGTTAGTTCAGACTTCAATACTACTTAGGAATATTTTCAGCATTAAATTGATTCTCTGCAATTGTGAAGTTGGAGTTATATAAGTAGTCACAATATTTAGATACCTTGTTAAAGTACCTCTATAGTCATCAGGAATTAGACTTAGTGTATGTAGAAACCTTGATCCTACAAGGTTTGTATAAGAGGAAAGTGAGAGCAAACTCCAGGCTAATTACCTTAAAGTGCCTTAAGGATCATGGAATACACCTCCTTAAATTCCAAGGAAAATTTAGGAGAAAGGAAGAAATTCTAGATAGCGTGTGAGAAAGATGGGGTTTACATCACCTATGTAAATGTATGTAAATGTTATGTGTCAGTTTTATTTGCTGCACTAGATCATCTGTTTCTTCAAAACTCAGTGCCTAAATTCATTATGTAGTCAGTGGAGAAAGTTTTTCAAAGGTCTTGAAGTGAGGTTGTTTTAAAATTTATGGGTCTCAGTTTAAACAGGCAGACTCTCTTTTTGGATCTTTGCAATGCACTTACCTCTCTGTCACAGGGAGCAAAGCTATTTGATGAATTTAATCACTTAATTTATGTACTCTGTAACCGCCTAAAGGGAAGGTGCAGCCAGGTGCCTAAGTTAGATTGTCTGGATCCCGTCCAGTACTGTTTCTGAATAAAAAAGTAAAAGCCTATCTCTGTGAAATTGGCTAAGAAATTTGAATCTTTTCATTAAAAATATAAGAAATTAGAGCCAGTTAATGATGTAGCTGTGTTACATAATCAGTTGTGGTAATTACAGTTTTAATTACTTCACCCTTAGGACCTGATTCTGATCTTGTTTCCATTGGTATAAAGCGAGGATAGCTTAGATAAAATCAATGCAGCTAAACTAAAATATAATTGATGAGAGGTCAGAATTGAGCCCTAAATGGTATGCTGAAAGTGGAACTAATCAGAAAACTAAATGGGTTTATAATTTGTGCAATTGACATTTTCCTAATCTAAATCTCCAAGAAGTTAACCTTTGGATATAGAACTTAGGTTTTCTTTAGAGTTTTATAGCATCCAGGGAAGTGAAGCCGCTAGGAGGTCTGTAAAAAAAACCCAAACCAAAAACAACAACAACAACAACAACAACAACAACAACAACAAACAAAACAAAACACCAAAACAAAACAAAAAAAAACAAACTCAAAGATGATTCTGTACAGCTTTTAAAACCACATAGTAAATTCTTTCATTAAATGATTGATGTGTTCTCAGCTTAATAAATTTCTGCATCAGACAAGTCTTTGTGCAAACTCTTCCGGTGAGCAGAAGCTGGAGAAGTGTTGAACTGTAGCATGTTCTCAAATAACAAAAAAAATGTCCCAAATTGAAGGTTACTTTAAGCAGTAAAAAGATTTATGAACCAATGTCTACTCAAGGTGAAGACTATTTAAGATCTTTTGAAATTATGTTTAGAGTTCACTGTTTGTGTAATAGGTGCTAGGGATACATTTTTTAAACATCATGCCAGTCTATCATATATAGTTACTAAGTCATATATATATATATATATATATAGTAAGTCCTATAAATGTGTCATATGTTTTGATATTATTGTGCAAAAAAAGAGACAAAATATAAACAAATTGACGATATTTTCATACAAATTTTGCAGGCTTTATTGTTATGTATGTACATTATGTCTGAAGTAATTTTTGCTGTTGAATAGGTAGATGTTAATTTATGTTGTATATTCAAATCAATCAAGTAGCTTTTTTACAAAATATGTTCTCCCAAAGATAAGGGATTTTTCCTCTGTTTTTGTAGAACAGCATTTTTTGAACAACTTATGCAAACTTTCAAAGTTATTTCATTTGGGGCAATCAACATTATATCAAATGATTTTTTGCTCAGTTGTCACAACGTATGTGAATTTTTATACATCAAGGGAAATTTTGAAAACTGTGTTTATGTCAGTGACAGTTCTCCCCAGTGGTGACCTCTCTCTGGTCAGTGAAACTCAATTCTTCCACAAGCCCTGACAGAGGGAGTGATAGGCTAGCTGCTGTGCCTGACCTTCCCCTCATGGACATGATTTTTCCTCCTGTGCATAGTCACTAACTTCAGGCTTGCTACTTCTGATATTTATCACTGTAGCAGAGATTCCCAGATGGATATTTATCCATCTTATTGAAATCTAGAGATTTAGTGCTCTTTTGGAGAAGAACAGCTCATAATGTGAAAGAAAACGCAAACTGTTTTTTCAAGGAATTCTTCCTGCGTTCCCTGCCAATATTACCCATGCTGCTTTCAGAAATATGCCCATTGTTAGCAGTGCCATTATGATGCATTTCACAGGAATTTGGAAGGCTGGAACAGAAGTTGTTAGTCATTTTAGGAATGTTAGTAGAGTAATATTTTTTTTTTCTGCGCTGAACAATTATGTGTTTGGAAACATCAGTTTGATCAAACCTCTGGCACAGTGATAATTGTTTTGTGCTGACAACTTTATAGAATATTTATATGCTTTTCTGTTAATATTTGATCAACTGTTTTTAATTTTTTTGGCATGGTACTTTGTTTCCAGATATTAATTGGCCAGGTCTGAAACAAAATGCTTTGTTATGGGGCTGGAATTCTTTCAATAGTTTGTTGCACTTCTTACACTAAATAAACATAATCATACTAGTGCATAGGCCTCCAAAGCCACAGTTCTAAATCACCCCATACACTCCAGCAAAAACAACGTTTACTTTCAGAGAAGTCAAACTAGAGTGGCAATCTTAGCTATAAAGTAGCAATAAGAATGTATTAAGGGTTTCTTGGTTTTTGTTTGTTTGTTTGTTTGTGTTTTTTGTTGGTCTTTTTTTTCCCCCCATGTGTGGCTTCCTTGAAGCTGACATCTATTTGTGACTTGAATAGATGACAGCATGAAATTCAATTACAGAAAACAGTCTCAGTCATTACACCTGTCTGCTTCCAGAGGAAAGTATTTGTAAATTGTATTTTATCCTTCTGTTCCCTAAAACCGATGTCTGTAATTGACACTTGCCAGCAGAGATGACTGGAGACAGAAGGAGAACATAATGTGTCTGAGTAGCCCACCAGGGAAAAGAGTATCCTGATCTTTGGGGAGTTTTGTGGTGTTTTGCTTTCTTTAATGAAGAATAATATGTGTGTGTCAAGGATTTACTGCAAGGCTGGTGGCAGATGTTTCTCTTAAAAAAAAGTTATGAAAGATGAATCGCAAAAGAACACAGGACAAAAGAAAAAGCTAATTAACATAGAAATATTTCTTCTGCAAAGGAAAACAAACACTTCAGGAGAACAAAGGCCCTTCTTTGTTATTTGTAAGGCTGGCTTGTTACTTTAACACATTTGTAAGAATCAGGTTTGTGCCTGACATGTCAAAACTTATTCACAAAACAAGAGTTGTGGATATCTTGGGAGTTGATGTTGTCACTTGTTACGCAACTCAGCATCCATTCAGCACTGATTGATGCCCAAGTCACCAGTTTTGGAAGAAATGAGATGCAGACATAACAGTAATATTTGTACCAAATGTCAGGCAGGAGAAACAGGGGAGTTCATAGAATGGATCTAGATATAGACTGTGACCAGAATAAAACTAAAAAAAAAATGAAAAAGCGTGATAGACAAGCTGTCAGCTCTGATCTTTCTAAGCTGTTTAATTTCTTTTTGGTTGGTTCTTTTTCTTTTTTCCCAGAATTTTGCCAGAGCAGAGAGCTTATAGAACTGATCCAGCTGCTGAGTTTTGAGTTTAATGAAGGAATTATCAAACCATTAAGAATTTTAAATGCATCAGATATATAAAAGATATGGACAGTTAGTAAATTGCTATATATTTGGTAATAATGCTGTTTGAACATAAACTTTCTTAGAAATTTGCTAATAATATTAGGGGAGATCTGAATGTATTGTTTTATTCCTGATGGGTCCCTTCTAACTCATCATATTCTATGATTGTATTATTGTATTTATTAATTGATATGCAAAAGTATTGAGGTAGCTCTGTAGATCAGCAGGTACTTTGAAAGTTTCTGAGCCACAAAAGTAGTGGCAAAAAATGTAGTGGAGTAATGCACTCAAGTATTACTAGACTACCTTTCCTGTTACCATGTACTCAGGACATCCCCAAGTGGTTCAGAGAAGTGTGTGTGCCTCTGCTCATGGCTTACACAGCACTGTAAGCAAACTGTATTATATTTATGAGCCAGAAAGTAAAGTGTGTCAGAGAGGAAGTTAAAATGGTTTCTCTGTAGGATATTGTTAGTGTAAAATATCTGATTTATTTGGGTCTCTTTTTGAATGCTGCAGCTTGTAAACACAGTGGGGAATTTCTCTGCCATTGATCCAAAGCAATGGGTACTAATGGCATAATACAGTGGTACTCAATAACCTTTTATCATGGGCTGCTTTGTCATGTGGAGGCTTAACTGAGGGGAGAGAAATACACTGTAACAGAACAGAAAGTCTTATCAATTTCTATCAATACATTGAATAATTTTCAGTATAAGAGCTATAGTAATCTTTTCTGTAATCTTTTTGCATGAACTATCATATAGAATAGCATGAAAATTGTTGTGCATATTACTAAAAACATGAAGTGAAATGTAGACGTTTTTCCCCAAGCATTCCAAGGACAAGCTGCAGCAGCTTTCTATTATGGCTTTAGTAGCACTTAAGTGAGTGTTGTATTACAGTGCTCTGAAATTTTTATAATTTTAATAATAGAATAAACAGTTTATATAGATATAACATATATATAAATCTTTCTGATAAAATGCTTTTATATCTTTCTAAGAAATAGAATATATAAATAAGGGAAATATCTATACTGTAAAGTGTTAAAATTTACCCTGTATCTGCCAACCTCTGTCAAGGTTTGGTTTTAATTGAGTTCTATGTACATCAGACAGCTCCTTAGAAGCAAGTAAGAGCATGTATCCTGAAGCAAGTGAGGGCTTGTATCCCAAGGCATCCTGTTTCAGACCAGCACAAAAACCAGTGTGGTGCCACATGATGACCCTCAGGCCCCTGACAGCAGTACCTACAATTCCTCAAGGTGTACAGTCTGTTTGCCTTCCACCCGGCAATTCTGATGCCTAAGTTTCCCTTCAGAGTAAACCAGAGCATGGTTGGAGGCCAGGTTGTGACTTCACTTACATACTTTCTCTTGGGAGCAAATTAGTGCAAAAGGCTGTACATAAGGATGCCCTTTGGGTAATCTGGGTGTAGGACTATAATGGAGTATGGGGAGTTTTGTACTCTCTTCCTGAATAACCCTTTAAGAGCTAACAACAGTATAATTTTCTGCTACTATTTTCATATATCTATACATGGGCTCATTTTACATTTGTTGTTGGTAAAATGCCAGATTCCAGTCTCACTTAAAATCGATATAGAGTCAAAGCAACTCTGTTATCTAAAGATTTCTGCCAAGAAAGGAGACAGTGAAGACATTTAAAAAAGAAATAATAGAGTAGGTTATAGCCATTGGGATGACGATATCTCTCTCTGTTTTCCCATGCTTTGCATTTGTTAGCAATGTCCCCATCAGGCTCAATAGTCTAAATACCCTCCAACTGCTGTAGAACACTGTTGCAAAAAAATAGTGTAAAGCTTCAGGTAATGTTAAACTTATATTGGGCCCTAAGATACAGTTTTACAGGGATGTAAAATTGATCTCATTGCTGCTGCATGAAAAGCTGGTGGTTTTGAATGATTGTTGCTTATTTTCACGATATGAAAAAGAATGAGATCAAAAGCCAAGAGTTTTTTGTCCTTTAGGAAGTTCTGTAAGGGTTCTTTTCTACGAAAGTCACAGTATTATTGTTGATTTCAGCAAGATGAAGCTCAGATTGACTTCAGCACATTATTGCAATTATAAGATAAAGAAATACAAAAAAAGGTTAAGGTAGTCCGGTGGCCCATTCATTCTTTAGCCTTTGTATGATAAATCATGAAACTGGAGTTACATAGATTTGGTAGCATTTGTTAATGTAGGGTTTAGTCCGGCACAGGGAACATTCACTCATGTTCGTGTATGAAGCTTTCTGTATGAAGTGTGACTGCAGGATTGAAATCCTTATTTCTAAGGATTTTAAATAATTTACTTCATATGCATAAGCTACTAAACATCCAGGATGCTGCTTCTGGAGACACTTTTTAAAAAGTATCAGAAGTTTCCATGACTGATACTGTTGGTGTAATTGAGACACATTCAAGATTCAGGACTTTAAGAAATCTCTCAGAAATTAGTAGGTATGTTTCTCTTGCTGCATTATCTTTTTTTTCAATAAAAATATGTTTACAGCTGATTTTGTGCTAGCAATTGGTACATTATGCCTAATTCCTCTTTTATGTGAAATTCCATCTTTAAATATTTCCATTTTTCTGTTTTTATTGGGTTTTATCATGTGTTTGGCATTTTGATTTGGGTTTTTTGTTTGTTTTTGTTTTGTTTGAGTGTTTTTTTGGTGGATTTTTTAATAAGTTGTTCTGATATAAAGTGAAGAAGTTTTAATTTTGCACCTCTCTTTTGTCTTCTGGAAAGCACACTGTGGATCAAGGAAAAAGTTATTCTTGAGAACCAGAGAAGAGCTAAGGATAGGGATTAAAGGCATGAGCAATATTACAACTTTTTCAGAGAACTCTGAACTAAATGTAATGCTTTCCAAAACAATCACCACAGTTTTCTATGGCAAAGTATTTGCACATATTAATAATGTACCATATGCTTGGCTTAGCAGTATGGAAGTAACACATCAGTCTACCAGATTCAATATTCTCTCTGGAAGAGAATATATCCTTGGAATATCCTGCTCTTTTTGTCACCTCAGTTTTAACTTTTTCTATAACTTGATCTGAAAATGATGACCAGCTTGAAATCTATATAACTTGAAGGCTTTATCAGTAAAACCCAGCAGAGTTATATTTCTCTGTGGCTGTGATGTTGAAACCTGGGGAAAATCAATTTTTCCTTTTGCTGAATGGTATATTTGAAGCATTTAAAAAAAGGTGAATGAGTGTGCTGAGGGCCTGTCATTCTCAAAGTACTTTCTTATGCGGCGTGTGTAGGTACATCTGCCTGTTAGCCCTGAGAGGCTGTGTGTGTTTGATGCATTAGATGTTGTGTCAGCAGGAAGGAGCAAAAGAAGAGATGAGGTATATCAGAAAGAAAGTTGATAGCAAATGGTGTTTTGAACAGCCTGTATCCCCCAGTGTAATATATTATGGAAATAATGATTCTGACAAGTGATGCTTCTTTGTAACCTAAAGTGATACAGTAGGGATTATCCAGGCTCAAGTCATTCAGGACTGGGTACTTAGTTGTCTAGAAGTGCTGTAAGAAGTGTCTCTCTCATGAAAGACTTTGCTAGAGATGCAGTGGCAAGAAGCAGATTAATAAAAGGAAAAAAACCCCTGAAATAGTTGTTTAGTAGTAGTAATCGTAGTAGCACTAGTAGTATTTTTTATTACTGGTTTAGCTAGAAATAGGAACAGAAGTATTATTTTAATCCTGTTTTTATAGATTTGTCTTTTTTTGGTAATTTAGTACCCTGTTTTGTATATAAGGATGAATTGCATGCTTTAACTTATTTTCAAGCTTTCTCAAATAAAGTTGTTTGGAAACCATGAAAAGATTGTCAATTAATTAACGTAGATAGGAATGGGAAGTTGGGGAAAGGTTTAAAAAGAGGAGTCAAGAAGCCAGAACAAATAAAATATGAGTGCAAAATCATTTGTAACAAAACCTTGGAGAGAATACAGAGGAAATTACTATACTAGAATAAAGAACAAAATGCTTCTGACCTGTACACTCTCATTAAGCACAGATCAAGAAATGCAACCCAAAAGGCAGGGTAAAGTTAGCATATACATCTAGGCTCTCACGTGAATACATTGGCTTATGTGGCTGCTCTAGTTTTCAGAGATTTTCCTGCAGTGACAACAACCTGGTGTACTTTGCCAGAGGAGGATACTCCGGCTTCAGTCAGTTTAATGCTTCCCTTCTTCCCCTGAAAAATGTGGGGACACAAAATAAGGTTGGGTAGCATGCTACATTTTAGGAATCTCATGTGGTATGGGAATTATATGCAAATAATTAATTGTGTTCATAACTACAAACATATGCAGTCTTTAGGACTGGACTTTCTCTTCTTCCTCACGTGTTTCTTCTACCAAAGAAAGGTAGTTGAGGGAGTGGGGAGCTGAGAGGGGAGCCCAAAACACAAACAAATGAAATAAAGCACACGGAAGCCAAACCAACCAAAAAAACAAACCCATCTTTTACTCTGACCATTCTTGAGTGAAATGAATACTAATTGACAGGAAATATCTTTAAGAGTGCGTTTCTTTAAGAGTTTTGAATGCTGTCTTGCAATGTTAATAAATTGCTGAGATTTTATTTTGAATGGAAATTCTTTAACTAAATACCTGTTTGTGGTGTACTTTGTACAGGTGTTAACTAGGAATCTCACATAGATTAATTTCCCCAATTAAGATCTTCTGCCTTTCTGTTCCTTCTTCTCTGTATTGCTGTTCCTTCCCCATGTACACAGAGTTAAATTAACTAATACTCTGTGTATTTGTTTAATAAAAGGAAACAAGTTCATTTTGCTTCACTGATTTAAAAAAAATGAATGCTATGGCCAATGGAATGAAAAAAATTGATAAGCAAAAGCAAAAAGCAGCAAATGCTGAGAACAAGCTCCAGTGACCTAAGTAATGTAAAATTGTTTCATGTTAAGCACAAACTTTAACAATTTTTAATATCTAAAAATGTAAGATTAGCAATTTGAAAAACATTTATCTGTATGAGATTGAAAATAATACATGAAACATAATGACCTCTCTGAAATTCGTTCAGGATGCTGTGGTACTCATTTAAGCAAAGAAGACAACTAGTTAATCACAGCAAAGAAAACTAGACTGAGTAAATTAGTTTGCTGCATTCCAGAGTCTTGGCTACGAAAAAGAATATATTTCACTAATTAAAAAGTGAACATGTCAAAGCTTTTAAAAAGACAATGCAAGGAGAGTGAGAGAGAGCAATCCTGGCTTTGTGCATCAACCCATGGTGTTTGTCTGATACAATTTTATGATTTTATTAGCTAGGCAACCTAGATAAGAGATCCTCAGCTTTGATTATATTGATTATATACTACATAACAGTTCATAATGAAAATTATCATGCGTGGCTTAAATCCCTAATTTTCATGGGTTTTGAAGCCTCTAGTAAAATGTAAATAAATTTAATTAAAAAACCTACATGAACATGCATGTTTTAAAATAAGCTAGAAACTTCAAAATTGCAGTAAGAAGTTAACAATTCAATTTTAGTTGTTTAGAGGATTACTTTCTTGCTTTTACTGTAAATATTATGTTTATCATGATGTTTTTTATACTTGGATACAGAAGTATGCATTCTAGATATGTTATTTAAATGAACTAGAGAAAGTAAAGTTCACTTTAGTGTTGCTTGGAATAAGAATTGTGTTTTATCTGAACATCATCATGATCAATACATTATTTTGCATAGTGAACGCTTTGTGTACAGTTCTAAAATGCCATGGGGTTTTTTATACCTAGAAGAAGATATAAAATTTTTGAAATTTTTGTTCAAACAAACATTTCAGTATAGGATCACTACTAGGCTCTGTGCCTGAAAAAGATATGCATAAATTTATCTCTAACATATTATCTCTAATAAATATATCTCAGACACCTTTCTGATGCCTGAGTCTGCTCCAAGACCAAGTCCTTGTACATGTAAATGTCTTTTTGCTTTTAACTGTAGGGGCCTGAGGATCAGGTTCTCTCCTTCCGTATCTTTTGCATGAGCAAAATTGATTTCCACTGAACGGAATGAGAACAAGACCAAGTTCTGCATGGTTCCGATACCATAGTTGTTTTTTTTAAGTACTAGAGTTTTACAGGACTTCTATATCCATACAAGCAGTATTTATGTTTGAGGAAAACTGTGATGTTTGGCCTCTTTTGGTGCTGTACATCAGCAAAATATCTGCCATCTTTTTTGTTACACGTGAGATAAGCTGATAAAGCAAGTTACTTTTTCAGTCTCTCATGTTTTATTATATTCTCTTAAACATTTTTATGAGACTCAATGACTATGATGCTTTTGTATTGGTTTTGATTTTTTTTTTTTAATTTATTTCAAAAGGTCCTTGTTTGTGGGTTATGTTTATCAGAAAACTCCGTGTATATGTGTGCATGCATGAAGTGTGCATGTATGTATGTGTCTGTAGAGTGAGGCAAAAGAAGACAGTGTCCCCTCTGTTTCATAAGATCTACTACTTAAATTGTCTCATGCTTTCAAAAAATACCAAGACCAAATACGGAAGCTTCAGCGCTAAAGAGAGAATGTCCTGGAAAGGTTTGAACTAATGAAAAAGAGTGGGCTTAGTCTCTTAACAAGGTTGTTTTCATCACCAAGTCATGTCATAATCAGATAGTGTGAGAGATTATTTTTAAGCATAACTGGAGTCAGTCATATCAAATCAGCCTAAAATGTGATTTTGTTTCTAAAATATTATTTTTCTTTTATGTGCATTTCAGAAACATATGCAATAAATATTTAGACTCTTAATTTACTACATATCAATCTAAAAATCTGCTTTGCTCTCGTCGTCAGAATTAATTTGCTTAATTGTTATTCCTACCCCATCAATCTCAGTTTTGCACTAACTTGAAAAATGCCACTTTTTGCTGTTTGCACTTTAGTTCGATTTCTATTCTAAGTTTATGAACAGTAATAGGGTCCTGCTTGAATATTCATTAGCTTTGAAATGTGAGCTATGAAAAGGTGCTTTCTTTTACCTTAATGAAAGTGGCTCAGCATGGGGTGGATCAGTAATGACATTTGATTTTAGGCATCCAACAAATTTGCTTTTTATTTATTGACACATCTTGTCCAAACAGCTCCCTCACAAGTTAGTGGAGTAATGAAAGAAAGAGTGCTGCAGAGGAGCGTGGAGCTTTCCTGGCAGGAACCAGAACATCCCAATGGAGTCATTACTGAATATGAAATCAAGTATTATGAGAAAGTAAGTGCTAAGATTATCTGAAATGTACAGCGATGTGTTGTTTGCTTTATGTTGGCTTGCTGTGCTGTAGAACAGTGTTAAAGGCATCAGCAATCAACTACCCTGTCTCTCCAAAATTTTGTTTGTTTTTAATAACTAGCTAAATCCTGCAATTATTGTTGCTATCGTATGTCTCATATATTGTATTTTAGCATACTAAAAATTAAATACACTCTTGAAATCTGCCTTTTTTTCCTTTGTTTTTTAATTGTTAAGTTGGACTTAGGTATTTTACCATTATACTGTTTTTTTCCTGTCTCTTCTACATTTTGTTTGAAGCTTGTTTCATTTCCTTCTTTATCACTGTAATTCTAGTCTTGAGATGCTTTATCAAATACAGCTCTGACTGCATTTTTTTTTCCATACAAGCTGGGCAGCATCAACTTGATGTCTGAAAATTTCCAAAACACTTCCTACAGTTTCAGGAAATAAATATTCCTTATTTGTCCTTTTAAAAAGGATCAGCATTGTGAAATTTGTATTTCACTTGTTCTCTCAACATAATAACGAATTGAAGGCTGCTTTTCAATAGTAGATGAAGTGATCTCTGTTTCTGGTAGAGTGAAATTGCAATCTTACTGATGTCAAGTCAGAGTTTGCCATTCATTTCAGCGTGTCTAGGGCTTCATTCATGATAACTTTGAAGTCCTGTAGAATAAAAAAATTCTGACAACCGTAAGATGGATGAAAGCAGAGTGAAGGCAGGTTGTGCAGCTACATGTTTGTCATGGGACCCAGACTAAGTGTGGCTCCTCCAGATTCCCTGGGAAATTGACTGTATAGCATAACATGCTCCTAATTTTTTATAAAACACTCAATGAAAAACAAAGAACAAATTAAAATTAAAAAAAATGAACAAAATGTTCCTTTGTGAAGACATTTCATCTCTGCAAACAAGGTAATAGTACGTCTATATCAGAAAGAGCATGTCAGCTTGCTAGGAAATGCAGAATCAGGTAAATTCAGACCAGATTGGATGTAATATCGAGTGTCATATTTAATTTTCAGTGCTGAATTACACAAATATACTTATCAAAAGATCTTTATATGATTTGGGAAAGGAATAAAATGTCTATTTGTTGATATTAACTTCTAGTTTAAGTTGTTCACTCTAATGACTCATAACAAAAATTAACAGACGTACAGGTAATTAAACAAGTCTTTTAAAGAAACTTTACTAATTTTAGTATGTAATTTTTGTTCTGCCAGCACTTGTGTGTGCATCCACACATAATTAAAGTCCATATATTCAAAAAAAAGTTTACATATTTACAAAGGAAAAATTGTCCTCTGCACCAAAAAAAAAAAAAAAAGAAGTTACAAACAAAAGCCTTGGATTTTCTTTAATATGCAGTGCAGTTTCTAATCTGTTCAAATAAATTTAAATAGGTAGTGTAAAATGACAGAAAAATTACCAATATACTAGATTTTTCATACAATGGTTGCTTTTAAAATGTGGCTTTTATTATTTTCCCTGTATACTCATGTTACTTTAAATATGAATAACCAGCAGAATTTCCTTGCCGGTTTCCATGTTTGCAAAAAGAAGAACTGATGTTAAAGTTCTTGTGTAATAGAAGGAAAACTCCTAGTATTATCCTTATTACAGTGAAATTAATAAAAGTACATTACATTCTACAGTCACAAATAAACTGGACTATATATCTTTAGCTGAGACAGTTTTGCACAAATACTTAAATGGTTCTCTTCCTTCCAAAGTAATGCACTTCAGCTTTAAAAGTACTTCCTAATCTTCCTCAGAACAAGAGAGGCTGTTTAAGTTTTGTTCCACCAATTTATAAGAAAAAAAATAATCTGAACTTTCAGCTCCTTTTAGAGCCAAATTAAATCAAACATTTCTGTCGTTCTGAAATATTCTGATAAGTGTTTTTTTCACCTCTCACTTCTGGCTAGTGCTGAAGTGAAAACTGCCTGAAATCTCCAAAGTAAGCCTGTCCTGTGAGATTTCTAGTGCAGGTTATTTTTATTTCTTTGTTATTTATTTTGAAGGCAAGAACTGTTGGCAATTCAAATAAGCCTCATTTATGCATCAAAACCCAAACTCTGAAATTCCACTGTGGCTTACAGTCCCAAATCTGTTTATGGTTTCCTTACACTTGTTTCTAGTCTCTCAAGCATTCCTGTTCTTTCTCACAGATCAACATGCATTCCATCATGGTCTTCACTTACAGATGATTTAAATCCTCTTGGAGGAGATATGAAAAAGTTGTTGCTAGCCAAGACACTGGGCTTGCTCAAATAACAGACTGGGAAAGACCTAGGAGCAGCCATTACTGAATCTCAGAAAAGAAATCATTTACGTTCTGTTTAACCTTGTATTTCAGCAAAAGCCTTTGCTGCTTTACTGACTGCGAAGGGGAAGGCTCTCCATAATTTTAGCTGGTGAAGTACTATTGAAATGAATTACAGATTTATTCTTTCCCTGTGTATCTGTCTCATTAGCACTGCTGCGTATGGATCATGCTTCTCTGGTCATGTGGTGCATTCAGATGGTTGGTTAATTCATCTCTTCTGCCCTTCAAATCAGGGTTGCATCTGCCACCAAAAATCAACAGGGCTGCACATATCTATGCTGAAAGATAATCTGTCAGTAAATGTGATGAATAAGTAGAGCTTTTTGAATACTGTAATGATCTGTGATACAGCTTTTGTACTATTTGAAAGTGAGTTATTACTCATAGGGTTTGAAATCTTATGGCTTTAAATCTGGGGAGTGTCATACTGAGCGTCTTTCGCTGGGTTCTTCTTTTTGCCATAGAGTTAAAAGCTGAGAAAAGACTAAAAGCCAGAGGAAAAAAAAATCTAAAGTGAAAACTGAATTAAGGACCTCAGGAATTGTGCAAAAACCAGCCAATTATACATTGTCAATATTGTATTTTTTTAAAGGTGTTGGAAGAGTAAGATGTCAAGGTAATGATGCCAGTCGGAGTTTTGCCATTCATTTCATAACATCTAGGACTTCATTCATGATAACTTTGAAGTACTCCAGAAATAAAAAAAATCTGACAACAAAAACTGGGCTAATGCAGAGTAAAGGCAGGTTGCACAGCTATTTGTTTGTCATATTCTTACCATGAAAGAACAAATTTCCCTGTCCTTGAACTGTTGAGACCCCACAGATTCCCTTGGAAAGCTGCGGTTGAGTTATTTCTCATCAAAATTTCACAAAATGTAATCGGAGCCAAAAAAGCAATCATTTTTTTGTCCGGATGTTTTATGAGTAACAACATGAGCATCGTGTTTGAATTTTATGTTACACTTAGAGCTCTTCATTGCATTGACAATGTTTTGTAATACTCTACAGAGTATGCTTTATTTTTTATGTTGGGGGAAAAGTGCATTCAGCAGATTGAAATAAACTACCCAGGCTGGCTGTCACTTGCTGTTTTGTAACCATGATAAAATCTGATCTGTAAATGTCATTTAATCTTTTGTCTTATTGTTTCCAGGATCAAAGGGAGAGGACCTATTCAACAGTGAAAACCAAGTCCACTTCAGCTTCTATTAATAACCTAAAGCCAGGAACAGTGTATGTTTTCCAGATTCGTGCTTTTACTGCTGCTGGTTATGGAAATTACAGCCCCAGACTGGATGTTGCCACACTGGAAGAAGCCACAGGTAAACAATTACATTTACAGTAAATAAACCCTTTCTGTAGAGGTAGTAAGTAAAGCAAGAAAGGAGTCATAAGCAGAATAATTACAATTAGAAAGTATGACGTTCTAAAAGAAGGTATGTAATTGTATTTTGAAGGATGAGCATCAATAATTTGTTTTACCGTAGAACTGAAAATTATTGTTATAATTGGCTGGAGGACATTTGTAACATACCAGGTTCTTCTCTGCTGTCCTTCTAACACACAGACTTTTTAAATTTTTTTTAATTTTTAATTCAAATGCACACTTCTTTCTCCCCACAAAAGAAGTGAGTAGCAGTGAGCTGAATAACTCAGCTGGATCCTTCTGTAACTGAGGAGAGGAGGAAGGAGGAGACTTCAACTCCCAGAGGCTTCTCTGAGTCTTTTTTTTTGCATTTAATTTCCTGAAAAAAATCTTGATAGTTTTGTTTATGTCTGTGTCTTGTCTAAGCTGTAAATCCATCTTTAGTGCCTTTTGAATTCATTGGCAATTTTCAACTTGGTTTGGTAAAGAAACAAGAGATCTCAAAGTTACTAGGTTTCTTTAAGGCTCATGTAACTAAGTTGTAAGCTGTGTAACAAAAAAGACTGCCTCTCAAAAACCCTAACAATAGACAATGCAAAGCTGAAGTACGAGCTGTCTCAATACAGTATACCAGAAAATCTCACTGTGACATCTCAGCAGAGGGATAATATTTTTTGGGGGATCCTACGCTTTCCTTGACACTGAAGCCAGTCTTGTGCCCTTATTTGTCTGACACTTTTTGTAGATTTGTGCATATATATTTAGAGAAAATCTTCCACATTTTGCTTCTTCAGAAACTCTTCCATGAGTGAGACCTTGCAGCCATGAGCCCATTCACGGGAACTGTCTATGTCCCTGGCAGCTACACCACTCTGTTGCAGGCCCAAATTTGGTTACCCAGTTTTGGAACATTTGCTTCAGGTTGACCTGCCTGACAGCAGGTCAGCTGGATTTGAGGCAGGAATACATAGCCTATGAGTTCAAAGGATATGGATGCCATACCCTCCCTGCACTCTATGCAGTGTATCTAAAGTGCATACATTATTACATCTTACGAATTGCAGCCAGGTGTCACCTGAACAATTTGTGGGCATTCTTAAAACACAGTAGTTAGGTCTTCATTCCACCTTAGCTCCACACAGAATATAAAAACTATAAATAATGAATAATACCACATATCTAATAGACATAATTGAAATAGTAATTATCATAATAGCAGCAATAAGCTGTTATTACTAGTATTATTAGCTCTGTGTCTAATGGCATACTTTCCATCTGTAGAGTTCTGCTTTAGAAAGAGTCAGTAGCACAATCCCCATTTTGCAGAATGGGAATCTGAGGTACAGCCAGAAGTAATTCTTATTTTGAGTAGTTTTCTGGAAAACAAATTAAAAGTCTGTCATAATCAGTCATAAGTTTCTGCTAATTAGCTAATTTATTGTCCATAGTGGTTTGAAATTAGTTTGTCAAAATGTTTCCCTAACATTTCCTTAATTATCTGCATATTTTTTATATACTGAATGTAAGCATTCTGGTGGCTGCTAAGATTAGCAAAGATAATTTCAGAGGTAAACAATCTTGACTGGAGTTTGGTCAACATATGGAAGATTGGGAAATCCTATAATAAATGCATCACTGACCATGCTCCTGTACCCTTTTTCTCACTCATGTGTGGTGAAAAAATGCACATAAACCAAAAAGATGCTTGGCCAGTGTGCACAGTAGGTTTTTTCTTGTCACAAGCCGGCTTTGTGTTTTGAGATGCCATGTCAAATATCCTATGTTTTCATTAAAGAGAATTTTAAAAGTCATATATTTTGCATTAACTTGAGAGGACATTATAAAATATAATTCATAGGAAGGGTAAGCATCCACAATTTCCCATGTACAGTTTTCAGAAATAATTAAAATGTTGGTAAAAAGATAGTAAATCTCATTAAATTTTTCTAAAATAGTTTTACACAGAAGTATTTGTTTCTCATCTTTTATTTATAGTTTTATCAGAACTTGAAGAATAATTAAATTAGTCTTTTGTTAACATTTTAAATGACGACCTTTATTGGATCATTTTTAGGAAGTATGCCTCAAGTGAAGTATGGTACTGGTGATCACTAAACTAGTATTATACTACAGTTTCTTGTTATTATTCCAGTGGATTTCTGAATGCAATTTTTAAAAATGTCAAAGTATTGTAAGAAAAAAATACACATATATATGTAAGAATATATATAATGACCATCACAGTCAGCTAGTCATGTTGCTTGCTTGAATTTCTTCTGGCACTTAACTGGTTGGTACTTTTTAGTTGATGCTCTTAATTAAGTAGATTTTTGTATCATGCTCCATTTTCCGAATTGTGATAAAAACTGCATAGCCACTTCTCACTATTTGAAGAACTACATCCATTACAGTAATCTTACTGATATGTAAAATATACATATTTTATACCTATATTGGAACATATCATACATGTTGGGTATTATGTAAATATGTAAAAAATTTCATAATTCTGAAGTAAGCATGCTACATAAAGGCAAAGTATTTCTATTCTGTACTGTCTTTGCCACAGTTCAAGTCAATTTCTCTAGTCATTGTATTTTTTGTTGGCTGGTTCTTAGAGACAGAATTCCCTCAGGAAAAGCATACAAATACATAGAATATCACTTAAATGGCAATTTTATCTATTGGTTCACTGAAGTATTTAAAAGTCAAGTTAAATGGCTTGTAGCCAGTGGACCTAAAGATGATCCTGTGATCCTGTGCTTTTTTTAATCGAAGCAGATTTTTTCACTTACAGAATCACAGAATCAATTATATTGGAAAAGACCTCTGAGATCTTTGGGTCCAATCTTTGACTTTGTTACAGCTCTCACTGTTAAAGTAAAAGGACTCAACACAACCTAGCATGAAGAAGTCTTTGCTTTTTCTTTTTGCCATGAATCAGTTTAAAACAAACAAGATTAAAGCATATGTAGCATTTATTTCTAATGTCTGAAATAACAATACTACACATTTTTATAGAAGGCATAAAGCACAATGTTTAATATTTGACATACATGGCTCCAATTATCATTGAAGCTTTCATGATGGATTTCACCAGGAATTCTTTTCCACAAATCATACATTACAGGTTGCTGTAGCAGCAGGACAGCATTTTCAGTTGATATCCATTTTAAATTGTCCAGGATGTTTAGATATCCATTCTCTATACAACCATGTATTTCAAAGGTGATTTTAACTCCTTTAAATTAAACATTGTACATTGGATGTGCACTTATCATAGCACCAGATCAGATATCAACTGTAGCCAAATGCCAAACTACCAGCTCCCTGTCTCACCTCTTGAATTTGAGCACAGTTTAAGCAGAGGTAAGGACAGACTTCCTTGTCCTGCTGCTGATTCCCTATCATCACCATTGGGGCAGCACCAGTGACAGGCAACCATGCCATGCACTCCCTGGAAGAATCTTCTGCATCACAAAATCATTCCTCTGAGAACACTCTAGCATCTTTATTTCTGCCAAACTGCAAAGATGATTCCAGAAGCTGGGTTCTGTTTCACCCTTACACTAACAGACTGAGTTCATCACACAGAAAAGAGAAGCAGCAGAATACCTGAACAGAGGCAAATGCCTTAGACTGCTGTCATTGAATTCATACTAGACCATGCCCATAATCAGGCCCTTTTTTATTTTTATAGATGTAAAATCAATCATATATTGCATCCCACCTATCTTACCAGTTGGCCCATGTACCATGTCCCCAACATTTCCAGAGCCCAAAAAACATCCTCTGCTTGCTTCTAGAATGTGCCAGCAACCAAAATCTGTGAGGCAGTTACACAGAGCAACCCACTCACATATGTCAGCCTCTCTGCACTCATCTTGGCTTCTGGATTAGGTGACAGGCTGGGCTGGGGAGTTTTCCAAACATTTTTGGGGGATGAAACTTCACACCCTGGCCATTGTGACAGGATGCTGCCTCTTCACTACCAAGTGAGGTTTGCACTGAAGTTCAAAGAGAGAAGGGAACAGCTTCAATAAATGCTGTATTTTACAGGAATTTGGCATTCTTTGGGATTGTCTGTTTTGATGGCCTGGTTATGTTTTAGGAACTGAGTTGTATTACTTAGGCAGCTACACTTTTGAACAAGACAGTCACCCCTGATTTCTTAAAAGTTCCACGAGTGGGATACCAGCAAGTCTGGAGTAGCATCCTGCTGACCTGAGTATCTCAGAAGGTTATAGATACTCAAAGAGAAGCATTTGTTCTTCCCAGTTAAAGAGTAATATTATTAATGTGATCTTCCTCACCTGCATTAGATAGAATATAGCAAAAAATGCAAAGTTTCTTTATGAAATAAAATTGAAGGAGTTGGGGGTGTGTGTGTACAATTTCCCTCAGTGCAGATGATTGTAAATCTGTGGAGTATAACAAGAGGTTTGTTATTTGGGGGGGAAACAGTTGGTACAGGTCAGCGTCAGTGCCAAAATAAATCGTGTTGATTGGCTCACTTCTCCCAAGAAGAGATTGGTTTATTTGTTTCTATGGGAACCTCTGAAGTCTGCAACAGGAACCCAATTCTGTGGAATTCATAAAATCCTCTTGTAGACATGCCTGTTCAGTTACCACTGCCAGCAGTTAACTATATTATCATACCATCTACAATTTAGTTAACTGGTTATAAGTTTAGTTTCCTTATTTCCCCTTCTCTTTCATCTGTATGCTCCATTTGAATCATGGCACTGCTGGAGACAGATGGGGTTCACCTGTGTAAAAGGGGGAAAGGGATTCTAGTCCATGAGTAGGCAGGGCTGATTGACAGGGCTTTAAACTATGTTTGAAGGGGGAAGGGATGCTCAACAGAGATGAGCCTAAGGCCAGCATGCCAGTGTAGGGCGTGAAGTCAATAGCCCAGATGAAGTGCATTTACACCAACGTATGCAGCATGGGTAGCAAACAGGAGGAGCATGAAGCCATCATGCAGCAGGAAAGCTGTCATCATGGAAACCTTCCATCATCATGGAAACTTGGGTTGACTTGCATGACAGGAGTGCTGCAGCGGATGGCTATAAGCTCTTCAGAAGTGACAGGAGAGGAAGAGGAGGTAGTGGGGTAGCTCTCTACACTATGGAGTGTTTCAACTGTGCAGAGCTCAAGGATAAGTGATGATAAGGTTGAGTGCCTATGCGTAAGAATCAAGGGGAAGGCTAACAAGGCAAATGCCCTAGTAGAAATCTGTTACAGACCACCCAGCTGGGATGAAGGGGCAGATGAACTACCCTATAAGCTGCTGGTTAACGTTTCACAATCACTAGGCCTTCTTCTTGTGGGAAACTTTAGCTTGCCGGATGTCTACTGGAAACTTAGCACAGCAGAGAGAAGGCTGTGTTCCTGGAGTGTGTGAAGATAATTTCCTGACGCAACTGGTAAGGAAGCCTATCAGGGTAGGTCTAGCCCTGCTAGACCTGCTCTTTATAAACAGAGAAGGGGTGGTGGGAGATGTGTTTGGCAACCGTCTTGGGCATATCAACCACAAAATGATTGAGTTTTTAATGGAGTAAGGAAAGGGGTCAACAAAACCTCTACCTTGGACTTCTGCAGGGCAGACTTTGGCCTTCAGTCACTGGTTCAGAGAGTCCTTAGTGAAACAAATCTTAAAAACAAGGGGGCCCAGGAAGGCTGGGCATCCTTTACAAAGAAAAACTTAAAGGCAAAGGAGAAAGCTGTCCCTGTGTGCCAAAAGATGAGCCAATGGGGAAGAAAACTGGCCTGGCTGAATAGGGAGCTTCACTGAAACTCAGGGAGGGAAAAAAAAAGTATTTATGACCTGCGGAAGAAGGGGCAGGCAACCCAGGAAGAGTAAAAGGATGTCATTAGGTCATGTAGAGAGAAAATTGGAAAGGCAAAAACTCAGCTAGAAGTGAATCTGGCTCCTGCTGTGAAAGATAATGTGTTTTCATAAATACATTAACAACAAAAGGAGGGCCAAGGAAAATCTCCATTCTTTATTGTATGTGGAGGGGAACATTGTAACCAAGGATGAGGTACTTAATGCTTTCTTTGCCTCAGTCTTCAGCAGTAAGACTGGTTATCCTCAGGGCAACTAGCCCTCTGAGCTGGTAGACAGAGACAAGGACCCTCTGCAATCCAGAATAAAGTAGTTAGTGACCTGCTGTGCCACTTAAACACTTATGAGCCCAGAGAGCTGGATTGTATACACCCAAGGGAATTAAGGGAACTGGCAGAAGAGTTTGCCAGTCCACTCTTCATTGGCAGTCCTGGCTCACCAGAGAGGTCCCAGGCAACTGCACATTGGCCAGTGTGACATCTATCTGCAAGAAGGGTTGGAAGGAGGATCTGGGTAACTACAGGCCTGTCAGCCTGACCTTGGCACCAGGGAAAGTCATGTATCAGATCACCTTAAGAGCCATCACATTGAATGTACAGGGCAACAAAGTGATCAGGCACAGCCAGCATGGGCTTACAAAAGGCAGGTCCTGCTTGACCAAGCTGATCTCCTTTTATGACCCGGTGGCCTGCTTAATAATGGAGAAGGCAAAGGCTGTGGATGTAGTCTAGATGGCTTTCAGTAAAGCCTTTGACACTGTCTCCCACAGCATTCTCCTGGAGAAACTGACAGCCCATGTCTTGGATGGGTGCACTCTTCCCTGGGTTAAAAACTGGATGGATGGCAGGGCCCAGAGAGTGGTGGTGAATGTTGTGACATCCAGCTGGCAGGTGGTCACTAGTAGGGTTCCCCAAAGCTCAGTGCTAGGATCAGTACTGTTTAATATCTTAGTGAGTGGTTTGGACAGGGGGATCAAGTGCATGCTCAGTAAGTTCGCAGATGACAACAAATTGGATGAAAGCATTGATCTGCTGGAGGATAGGAAAGCTTTGCGGAGGTATTTGGACATTGTGAATCGATGGGCTGAGCCAATTGTATGAGGTTCAGTAAGGCAAAGTCTTACACTTCAGACACAACAACCCCACGCAGCACTACAGGCCCAGAGGAAGAGTGGCTGGAAAGCATCCTGGTGGAAAAGGGACTAGGATTACTTCAACTCCCTCAAAGGAGGTTGTAGTAAGGTAGGGATCGTCCTGTTCTCCCAGGCAAGTAGTGACAGGACAAGAGGACATAGCCTCAAGCTGTACCAGGTGACATCAGGGAGAAGTTTTTCACTGAAAGAGTGCTTAAGCATTGGCCTGCTGCCCAGGGAGGTGGTGGAATGACCATCTCTGGAAGTTTTGAAGAAATTACTGGATGTGGCACTTAGTGCTATAGTTTACTTGACATGGTGGAGTTCTGTCAAAAGTTGTACTTGATTATCTTGGAGGTCTTTTCCAAACTTAATGATTGTATGATTCCAGGTGCCAGATGTCTCCTTCTTTATGTATCTCCTGGTCTAGATCCTCTGTGTTACAAACCAGCACAGCTTCACAGAGCTCAGTAGAGCTGTGCTCATTTAATACAGCTGAGTACATGGCTGCCCTTAGTAGATGTCAGGCAAGCAATGTATTTAACAAACCTCAAGGTTTCTCAGGCTAAGTATTTACATCCTCAGTTTACATTAATGTGGCGTGCATACATTTGCATATATTAATAGAATTGGCATATATTAATAAAAAGCAATAACGTGGGGCTATTTTAGCATGTAAATTCTCTGAAGCATGGAGAATTCCATTTTGTATATGTGGAAGCACCTTTTTGTTGCTAACAGAAACAAATAAGTAATAATAGCTACTTAAAATGATTAATAGCAGTAAGGGATTGAAATATGCTAACTAGGAAATTTGTTTTAATAGTGTTTCAGCTCACACATTTTTCTTAGAGTTAAGACACTTGGAAACCATCACAGTCCTATCAGGGAGCTTTAGAGGGGAAGCTAGAAGCAGAGCCCTTCAGGGATTTCTCCCCTATGTTCCCTCCTCACAGGGATATCCAAGTCTTACCTTTTAGGATGAAGTCAACCGCTGAGCAAAACAGAAGGCAAAACAGCAGTAGGAGGGATGGAAGTGATTGTTGCTAGTGGTGCTGGCTTTCAGCTGGTGGCTCTATTGCTTTGGCCAAGAAAATTCCAGCTTTGCTCCTTTTGATTCAATGTAGACAATCATTTACTCATACAGCATTTAGTTGAATTTCCAGTGAAGACCCTTCTTTAGTCTAACTTTATCAATGTAATAGTTTCAGACAAAAGCATTCTACAACAGTAGACAATCTACAATTTGTGATGATTGACTTACATTTTTGCAGTCCTTTTATGAGGATTAATTTGTAACTAATCCCTGCTCTCTGCTGTGTTTGTAGCCACAGCTGTTTCCAGTGAACAGAATCCTGTTATTATCATAGCTGTGGTTGCTGTGGCAGGAACCATCATTCTGGTCTTCATGGTGTTTGGATTCATCATCGGACGAAGGTATCGCATCTTTCATGAGTATAAGCACATCTGACCCCACTCTTGTGAACTCTTGAGGCATCGATTATTCTGGGGTAGTAATTTGCAAAACTGAAACAGAAATAACTTTTAGTAAGGACAGTTTTCATTTAAATCCTATTATCAATTATATGGTTTGTCCTCTTATTTTAGCAAGACACTTACATCAAGATGTTCTTTTTGTCCTATGTAAATGTGCTGTAAAAGGAACCCCTAGCAGGTTCTTTACCTGTACTCCTCAAAGTCCCTCTTTTGTTCAGTTTTCTCACATGGAGAAGTCTGACACTTTATCTGATAAGCCTTTGAATGACTTTACATTCAAGAAAAAGAGACACAGCAGTAAGTTTAAGAATACCCTCATGTAAAACAGTGTTCTACTTTCAGGTTCTTTAATCCTCTGTTTTATCTGTAGAAGCTTTTCACCAGAACTAGAATTTTTTCTTTACGACCTGTCCTGACTGGTATTTGATACAAAAGCCTTTTGATTGCAACTGTTCATGATTTATTTAAAACTCTGCTGTCAATAGAATTATAGGTGAAAGTTTCAAAGGGCCTACAGCAGTTAGGTGCTCAGTGCCTGAAAATCCCACTCTGCAGAACTGATTTTGTCAGGATTTCAGATGTGAGAAGTAAATAATTATTTACCAGTAAAACTGGTGTTTTATTTTCTTTTCAGGCATTGTGGCTACAGCAAAGCAGATCAAGAAGGGGATGAAGAACTTTACTTTCATTGTAAGTGTTCTGCTTTTTTTCCCCCCCTTCAAAAAAATTACCAACTGCAGTAGTGTAGACAATACTGTAGTGTAGACAATACTAAAACAAGACTCCATGAAAAACAATGCCATAGGAAATTCAAAAGTGCTGTGTAAATAGCAAGTGGGAAGTTAAACACTGTAAAAATGTGACCTACAGAAAAGGAATGCAGATTAAAGACAACATTGCTCACACAGATGGTTTTATTTCTATACGTGTCTATGATATAATGTTGTTTTCATTCTGCATTTTTTTTTCTTCTCGTTTCTTTGAATACATGTCTCACATTGTCCTGATGATACCTCTGAGATGCAGTATTCAGGAAACCTCTGCCTAAGTGACTATATAATCTTTACCTCAGACAAACTTCAGATTAAGAGTCACTTAAAGTATCACCCTAAAAATGAAGCTGTTCTACTCAAAAGCTGTTTTCTGCTACTGGTAATACTGTACCATCAATATTTACAACAGATAATGTCCTTAAAAATTGAATATTTAGTATGAAAAGATAGGTCAGCCACTTCACTGCTGTTCTGTGTTCTAGAATCACTTGCCTAGCCAAGAGTAGCACCTAAAGCCTCTCTTATTAAAATCACATCTACCATCTGAACTTACACTAGAATGCTGGGAAAATTCAATAAAACACATCTTTCTTGGGTTAATGACAATTGAAAATGTAAGGGGAAAGAAAGGATTGTGCAAGAATACTTGCACTTTTATCCAAATTTCTTTTTTAACCCCTTCTCATTTTGGTTCTAATACCATTTTGACATTAAAAATTTAAAATGTTTTAATTTCTTTTAGGAACATTTATTAACTCAGGAATTGTGGTAAAACTAAGTTGCAAAATTATTTCCAGCAAACATTATTGGAAAATCACATTATAGAATTAAACTGAACATAAGTTCTGATACACAACAGTGCCTGGGTTTCCAGTCTTCTCCCATACCTGATCACTCATATCAGTACAACTTGCCATTTAGTCATGCTATGCTGTGTGTAGCCTTTGTTCTCTACCAATAACTGCAGCTGTAGCTTAGATCCGTCAGATTTCTTTTTTTCTTTTTTTTTTTTGTGAAAGCAATACAGTTTATCTTATTTTAGATACATTAAAGTCATGACCTATTATCAGAAAGTAATGTCGCAAGGAGAATGAAGTAGCCACTAGTCATAAATTATTAGCATCTTCTCAATGCACACCTCTTTAAATGAGTAGTTCTAGCCAAAACTCCACTCAAAATCAGATCAAGGTTCTGTTCTACCTTTTTTTCCTTAAAAAAGTCAGGTCAGCTGGAAATTGATCACATTTCCCAAATTTGGATGTCTGGCTAACTAAATTGTTTAAATGCTGTGAGTGTCCAACTAAGTAGTGACATCATTGCAGCTTTAATAAGACAATTCATAGATTGTGCAAGAAAGGTGGAAAATAACAATGAGATAAGAATTATTTATCATGCACTTTGCAGTGTAGCTGATTTTAAAGAATTCATCAAAAATCTGATTTTACTTAAATGTTACTGTTATGGGAGTGATGAATTTGAAATTTGCCTCTCATAATGCTTTACAAGCTTTTCACATCTTCACACGAGCTATTGTTTTCACTTTTAAAATCCTTGTTATGTCCCTGAAGGAAAAGATCAACTATGTATTCTTGTATTTCAGTATATTAGCAAAAGGAATATGCTAGCTAAATAATTTCTTTCCTCATCTCCATGATTAGTGACATTTGGTTTTGTTTCTGTGAAAGTGTAAATTGATTAATACAAAAGCCTGCTACTTAATGATTGATAGTTGATCCAGAAATGGTGAGACTTTGTAAGTGTTCATTTCCCTCATTATCCTTTCAAGAAATCTGGTTATCCAGAAAATCAATCAGAAGATTAAGCATACACAGTCTTTTTTAAGTCATGACATGAAATATAAGTCACTATTTGCCAAGGTAGTTTGTCATCATCTGTTGATTGTAGGTGTAGTATTTAATTTCATTTGATAGCCATGTACAGAATGAGATGGAACCCATTGCTATGGTTACCAGCTTGGTCAAAGGGCTGTGAACACCAGTTTGGTGGCCTTTTGCTCCACAATACATAGACGACACTCTTCTGTACGAAGGTAGCAGATTGGATTTCCAAAAACATAACTTACAGCAAATTCTTGTTTACAACAAAAACTTACAAGCAAACATTTTTAAAGCAATGCATGTAATGGAATATTATATATTTCATTTCAGTCCCCTTTTTCTCTCTGTGGCCTCAAGTGCTACACTTGAAGATACAAGTACAATGCAGGAGTTTAGTCAAGCAATTCAGATTTATATTTGGTTTCCTCCTCCCATTGTCATCTAGCAATGCCTGCAAATGCAGACCAGCATTATTTCACATTGTTATGCCAGGATAGCCTTGACCTGTCAAAATGTTTTATGACAGCTTGAATAAAGAACCATCAGAGTCCCACTTGAGATTTGCAAGGTTACTTCCAATCCAGTCCCCTTATCACAAACACAAAAGGATGGCTCCTTCTCTGTCTCCTTGCCTAAAAGCACTATTACAGCAGGTCAACTTATGGCTTTATTCTCATTTTCTCCAATGTCTTTTGATTTCAAGAAATAAATATTCATAATTTAAAAAAATTGTGACATAGTCAATACAACTAGAAGAATGTCTATTTAAATACACCTATTTAAATACATTTATTTAAGAACATCTATTTAAATCCATTTAAATACTATTTAAATCAATTCAAATGACAGATAATAACATCTGGGCAGGCAACATTTTAAGTAATTTCTCTGGTTGTAAATTCATTAGATTACTCAGCCAATTTCTCTATTTTTTTCCTTTTTATGAGGGTTTGTGGCACTTTGGTCATTAATATCATCTGAAACATGAATATGCATGATTACTTAACTATTTTTCAACATATTTTCAAATTTAGAATATTTTATGTTGAACTAAAAGAATACAAAGCAACTGTAAAGTATTTGTTTTGTATTAACTTTTGATCCTATTCTTATATATCAGTATATCAATTAACAGGGGAACATTTTTGCTTTTTCATATTGAGCTTTAATTCACAGATTTAATTAAAGCTCCAGAGTATAATCTTTGTGAACAAATGTATTTCCTAAAAAATTCTTGATTAATAGATTTCCAGGGTTGCTCTACTACCACTAGGAGTTTCTACTTTCACCAAAGGAGCAAAAAATAATTTACCTGGATCATCAGCAAACTAAGGGAAAAAAATGCATGCTGGCCAGAGCACTCTGCTGCCTGAGTTGCACTAAGTGTAACAGTGGAAAAAGAATGAGCAAAAAACATGTTGCTGCATATTATTCACTTAGGTGTTTGAGAGGGGAAATATTTGTGCCACAGAGCCCACTTTCCCTTCCTATGCCTTTACAAATTGACTGCAAGTGTTTCTCTTGTTCAAATTATAGTGCAAGAAATATACCTGAAGATGCTTTGACCATTGCCACAGTCTGTAAAAAATATTATATTCGGTAATTTAAGCAAATTGAAGAAGGTGAAGAAACCTTTCAAATCCCACTAGAAGGCAAAAATAACATGAAGAAATGCTGTTTATGCATCCTGGGACAAGAGGATAAGCTGTCCTTACACAGAAAAGAAACTTCCACCTCCTCTGCTGGTCTTATACCCCTTCCCGTGCTTTGTTTTTAGTTCCACTCAACCCTTGCATTTTATTCCATTAAGCACTATTTAATGCATTTTATTCCATTAAGCACTATTTAATATTTATTACTTCTGTCAGTTCAAGGTGGAGGTGCAGATGCTAATGTTAGTCATTTTTAGAGATGGGATTGTGTACTTGTGTCAGCATGCTTGCAGATGATGCCTAAAACTAAGGTTGCCTCTCAGAGCCACTCTGACTCAGGCAGCGTGGAAACAGGTTCACTCTTCCAAGGAGCACTCTGCATAATGAAATTCCTGGGCTGACTGCACAATAAGTGCTTTTGCTTCATCACAGTCATGCTTTCTTACATCATTACAGTTAAATTTCCAGGCACCAAAACCTACATTGACCCTGAAACCTACGAGGACCCAAATAGAGCTGTCCATCAATTCGCCAAGGAGCTAGATGCCTCTTGTATTAAAATTGAGCGTGTGATTGGCGCAGGTAAGGCTGCCGTGGCTTCCTGATTCAACTGTTCCATTTAGCTGGGATCGAAACTCATACATCATAATGACAGGCAAATAATTATACCTCAAGTATAGAAGAACTTTTTGCATTTGCCAGAGTGGTGAAGAGCAACGAAGCTGCACTTGCTTCTAAAATGTAAAAACAAATGGGAAAAGCCCAACAAAAGAAACAAATAAATGAGTAAATTAAAAGTATTGCTTGACATTGAAGCTTGTGGGTTTCTAATCCTGTATCTGCTGTTAAAAATGGAACTGGGGGGAGTGGGCCAGTTTTGCTGCCTAACATTTACTGTCAGAGTAAAGGCGTTAGGCATTTGTGCAAATTCTGCTTGCTTGCCTTTTGCAAGAGGGCTTTTTGACCTCTGAAGCTTTGTTCATGTGAGTAAGGAAAACTGACTGCAGCATAAAATCTTAAATAGAGACTAGGAAGGTCTTGTTTCTGTATAACAAAATCTTCCCTGAGGCTGTTTTTTCTTCTACCATTTTTCTTTTTGATATTTTATGAATACAAAAAGTTATTGTTTAACTTCTTATGACTGATTCTAATTGCACCAGCACTACATTGCTTTTCTTCCTCTTGAACTGTCTACCACCTACTTAAGCCATGGTGTTCATGCTCTAAAAAGGCAGTTTCATTTGTTTGCATTAATAAGATATGTGACATTTTTATTGCACTACTTCATGTAGTGAAATTAAGTTTCCATGGGTAAGAAAAATATCAAATACTTTGGATTCCTGGAGGAAATGTTCATTTGCTTTCCTGTTGTTTCATACAAGTATTAGTTGAATACTTTCTAAATCACCCTGTACTTTGGCACTGTAAATTACATACTGCGGCATTATTTAAAAACAGAAGAAGAAATATCTCTAAAATAAGCTGTTTTACCTGTAAAAAAAAATCTTTAGGCTTAGAATTCATAGCGCCTTTTTAAAGTAACCCCACTCATGTTGAATCATGTCTTAATCGAGGAGTAGTAGCATTGAAATTAACCACACTGCTGAGCAATTATTCCTTCAGATGAGTAAGAGCATAAGAATCCAGGCCTTGCTAACTAGTAATTTCTGTGATGCTAGAGGGGCAGCATCTCTTCTAATATATACACAATATACAAGATTAGCATAGACAAATTACCAAGCCTTATCTTTTGGTTTGAGTGACAAAGTTACAAGCATAGCAACAGTTCAGAGCACAAAGATATATTCAACTAGATTTTGCCAATGCCTTCTGAGCAAAATGCTGAAAACTCTTGAGCTGCAGAGTATACAGTTTAAAATGTATTTTCACTGTTATGACAAATTATAGAATGTTAATTTTGTTGACTACAGATGAATTTATTCTTGATTTTTATGCATATATAACAAAAACAACTAATGTGTGTCAGTAATCATTCTGAAGAAAGTTAATTAGAAGTGCAATGGTGAAAGCATATTGTGTGTGGCATTTAGCTATGGCTTTAACCTGTTGATGTAAATAGCAAACAGGAATGAACTGAAATTCAGTCCAGGAACAACAGAATGTTAAAGACCCAAAGCAACAGCTGAAACTCATATATCAAAGAAGAATATGGGATTTCTGCTAGTGACAGCACCAGAAAAGCCACTTAACAATCTCAATATGCATCAGCAATGCTGGCCACATCAACTATTGAGCAGTGCCATGTCTCTAAAAGAAACAGGGTGCAAGTATGCTTGTGCTCAATTTACATGAGGGATGTGTGCTTTCCTTGCCAACATTTTCATTACCATCCCGCTGCGGCCACCTGTCAGACACAGAATATGGTGTCCACTATGTTAAGTTGTTCATACCACACATCCTTTGTTTTAGCCTCTGCCTTGCTGACATGCTGAGCTAGTGGCTGTGCGGCTGTGCAGTATTCCCACTCTTGTTGTCATATTTTCCGGTTCATTTTTGGGCATCATTTCAGCTGAATATAGTATTTTCTTGGGAATAAAAGTGGTTCATTGGCTAGTATCCTGGCCCAAAATGCATAACATACAAGTTCAAGTTTCTGGTTTGCCTGAGTGTGCGTGATCTGCTTTTGGAAATCAATCAAAATCAGATCACAGCGAGCTGGAAAGGAGTTAAGCCCTAGTGTGTCCTGTGCCAAGTATCCTAATTACCTAGCCCAAACCATTGGATCTAACACACGTATACTCACATCTTGTTTTCAGTGTGGAACAAAAACAATTTTGGAAAGTACTGCTAGAGAAAATTGTTATCCTTTGGTAAGTTCTTGAGGCTAGGAGCTGTGAGAGGGGTGAGTGATGAATTCATTAGTAGTCGTCCATGTTGCTAATTAAGTGCAGGAGGGAGGTTAAGGTACGAAACTAAGGGTGTGAGCAGTGAGTTGTTGTGTATGGAACAGCTGTGTCTCATGGTATTCATAGCTGTGACATGGCTATTCAGACCTTGACTCCAGTGCCGAAGGATAATGTGAAGGCAGGAACACTTGTCTGGCCAATTAGCTTAGATAGAGCATGGTATTAACAGAGGTATATGGAGTTGATTTGAACGAACTTTGATTCAGCTAGCATAGAATGGGAGAGAGAGAAATTTGATTCTGTATGCAGTCAGCTACTATAAAATTCATAAAATGAGCCATATGGAGTGGAGATTTGCCCTAACAAGCTGGTTGGAAGTATTAAGTCTTGGTCAAAGTTCTGCCTTTCTGGCTGGAGAACTGTGAAGCTGAGACCCAGGTACTGCTTTTTTTATTTCCTAAGCTTTCTATTGTGGCTGTCAGGAGAATGGTAGTGTTCAAAAACTGACAGTGTCCTAAACAAGATTTCTCAGAACCCGTCCATTAGGACACTTCAACATCTGTCTCTTCAGGCATTCAGACCCATTTCCAAGCATACCTCTCTCCACTGCCAGCCAGACACCTTGCCAGTGTGTGTCTGCACTTAAGTTCTGATCCCACAAATTTTCTAAGGACCTCAGTCATGTCCCAGGAGGATTCTCTAATCAAACTGACTGTGTAGGTCTTGCCTAATTCAATCATTCTTTTCAGCATTCATCCTAAAACATGTCTTAAATGTAGGTGTGTCTGCACACTTGTGTATACATAACATCTTAATGTTAAGGCACTACACAGGTATGCAAGAGATAAATTTCTGACTTGATTTGATTTAGGGGAGGGTCTTGGAACTTTATCTCCCATACTCCAGATGAATTTGGAAAGTACCAGATTATTAAATATTTTTTCAATGAGTCTTTCTCTTTTAAAGAGCTGTTCCCCTTTATTCAGTATATGTTACTACCCTTTTCTTCTATATTTACAAAGAGATTTTTCTTCCTGGCTGCAGAATTGGATGTGTCACTTTTCCTCTCTTCTGACACAGCTGTGAGGCAAGGGACAATCTTTAAATCTTTCATAATCTCATTAATAGTGAGGTTGATTTATTGCCATTCGACTCTACATTTCACATGCTTCCAATCCTCTTTCCTCTCTGGTGGAGTCCAGTTATTTCTTTCCCAAATTTAGTTGTTGAGGCTTTTTTCTTTTGTTCTTGCTGACTGTTTGGCCGTTTTTATCATATGCTTCTTCAAGTTCCAATTGTTAGTTTAGAACCTTTTATAAACTTGCAGCATTTGCTTGTGTTTGTTTAATGTAACAAAATTGTTATAAGTCACACCTTTCATTTCATAATCTGCAAAGTAAATTATCCTGCTTGAAGGTAATAAAGTAGTGCTTCATTTAACACCATAACGATCCTAAATTAGAAGCAGCTCTGCTAGAGCTGCCTTTTGAAAGAAAAAAAACCAAACCATTGGATCTAAAGATAGCAAGGAAACCACATAGAACAGAATGACATTTTCACATAGAAATGGTATTACTATTTCTATACTATTGTTTTCTTATGAAAGCCACTTCATTTTTTATTTCCTATTTTTGAAAAAAATGCAACAAATTACTAACAAGCCTTTTAATATATTCAAATAACAGTCCTGTCAGTTGGCTTAACATGAAGTGTTTATTCTGTAAGGGTCAGCAATTCTTTTGAAACTTGTGCCTAAGTAATCCATTTGAAATATGAGCATTCACATGTAAAATTTAAACTAGGTAGTTGAATCAAGGTCTAAGGACAATATTGATAGTTGGAGTAATTCAACATTGATCTACCTCATTTTAGGAGAGTTTGGTGAAGTGTGTAGCGGGCGTCTAAAGCTTCCTGGCAAGAGGGACGTTGCAGTAGCCATAAAAACTCTAAAAGTTGGCTACACTGAAAAGCAGAGGAGAGATTTCCTGTGTGAAGCAAGCATCATGGGGCAATTTGACCATCCCAACGTTGTTCACTTAGAAGGGGTCGTTACCAGAGGTAAGCAGCAGCTCAATCTGTCAGTCAAATAACAACACCACGGCAGAAATTACTCTAGCTTATTCATGGTCAAAGATTCAAATTATAAACAGACTGCACACTCCTAATGGATTTTCTCCTGATGCGTAACTAACTAAAACAATACTTACTTTATGCTACAACCTGAGGAAAAAATTTAGATGCACGCATGATTAAAAGATGAAGTAGTTTGAAACATATTATTTTTCTAGTTTCACTTAGCCTCAAAGACCATGCAGAGAGATAAGGTTTCTTATGTCCTTTCATATTATCTGAAGTGTCATTATTCCAGAGTCCTGTTCACACAGCAGGAGTTAGGAGGACACACTGACTTTTTGATTTGTATGGTTCGATTTTATGAATCATGACCACGTTCCATGCAGACATTTAAGAAATTAGAGCTCAGTAACAGTGCTGGAGGGCTCAGAAATGTTCTTTGTCTCAATGATTCAGTCCTTCAAAGGAATAACGTGTGTTTTATCAAAAAAAGGCCCTCCATTTGTTTTGCAGTTTCTCAAATATCTGTCTTCTTTTCTTTCAGGGAAACCAGTCATGATTGTAATAGAATACATGGAAAATGGGGCCTTAGATGCTTTTCTTAGGGTGAGTACCAAAGTGAAAACTTACATAAACATATTTAAAGTGACATATGTTATATACTGACACTTTTAAAAAGTATGGATTATATATGTGTATATATATATGTATACGTGCACGATATTAATATAATTAAAATTGTTTTCAGGCTGAAATGGAGCTTGACAAATACTAGCAGTTCTCTATATTATTTCAGCAAAACCAGATCAGAAATGAGAGGATCAGATAGGATCATATGGAGACATTCTAGGAATTGATGTGATTTAATGTGACATAGACATAGTGGGTTTTATTAATGTCACCAGTTGAAATTAAAACCACTGATACTTGAAGCCCAGTCTTCTGCCTTTTGGGTGCAGAATTTTATTGTGTCAGCATGATGGAAATCAGCAAAAAAGAATCCTTAAATGAACTGTGATTCTGTTTAAGAGACAAACAAAGGAAGAAGAAATGCAAGTTCACAACAATTTAGCAGTTTTTAAGCGTGTTCTGATCTTGCCAGTTCTGACTCCTTACCAGGTATGCAAGGCAGTGTGAGATGATGTATAAACACTCTATAGAGATACAGAAATACTATTTTTTTTATAAACTCCAAGCTATGAATAAAAATTAACAGTAGCTAAGGTTTCTAAAGGGAGATAGGTCTTATTTTCTTGATACAAATAATTACACTGAGACATAAAGAGCATGGAAGCAAATCATAAGAGCTTAAGGTATTTTCATCAAGTAATCTTTTAGAAGCTATTTGCCACAACTTAGAAATGTATAGTGATGAGCAAGTTTTGTTACTATTAGTAGATTAACTACTCACACATTTATTAACTGGATGTACTGCTTTATCTCTGAGGAAAGTAAAACTTGTGTTTGAAGTGAGTTACTTTGCCCCAGGATGAATTGCCACAGACTGAGTAAATAACGAGAAAGCCAAAGTTGTAAAACTAATTCTTATTTCTCTTCTCAGCTATACTAACAAGAATTGCTGCTTCTTTCTTCCCTCCAGAAACATGATGGACAATTTACAGTCATTCAGCTAGTGGGAATGTTGAGAGGAATTGCTGCTGGAATGAGATATTTGGCTGATATGGGATATGTACACAGGGATCTTGCAGCACGCAATATTCTTGTCAACAGCAATCTTGTTTGTAAAGTATCAGACTTTGGCCTTTCCAGAGTTATAGAAGATGATCCAGAGGCTGTCTACACTACAACTGTAAGAGAAGTCAATGGGTTTTCAGAGTTTTGAGGTGTGGTTATTAAGAAGAAGCATATCTTCTACAGAGTATAGATAAGAGAAATACATTAATTATTTGGGAAATGTGAACTGTTCAAAAGGAAGAGTCTCTGCAGAAATTTGTCTGTAATTAGGAAGTAGTATTTTTGTAAGAACATGCATTTGTATTTGATAAAGTCCTAAAAATTTTGTACAGTATCATTCTTCTCTTCCTCATGATTTTCTGTTTGAACAAATAGGGAATTTTTATTCACAAAAATTTTAATAATCTAATTTACTATGAGTCAATTAAAATATTTATAGGCTATTACTAATTTCCAGACTAGATTTTATCTCACCAAAAGTTTGACTAGCTTGAGGCTACACTGTGACAAAGCTCACCTCTTATATTTTCCCTTGCTTTTGGGTGGGACACTTTTCTTAAATATGCATTCATCAGGCACACTATGCTCTTTATTCTTTTGTTGAGCCAACTCCACTTTCCCACCCACTGGGCCTCGGTCTACCTGTTTTCTCATGCTTAGGTAAGGAGGGGCCCCTGGAATCTGCTCCAACAGGCACAGGGATCCAGGAAATCACACCAGTGTTCACAGCTGTCACTCCTACCACTGGGCTCTAACTGGGATCCTGGTTTAAAAATATCAGACTGAGATTTCAGAGGAGCCATATGATAAGTCAGTGGGATTTTTATATGCACAGGTTGAGATTCCCTTGACCTACCTTCAGCCAGCCAGGAGTTAAATGACTAGTGTAAATCAAGCATCTAAGCTTTAAAATCAATGCTCTTCCAAAGAAATGCCTCCAACTTAGCTTAGCAAAGTATCTAATTTTCTATGTTCCAAGTGTTTTAAGAGGCTAAACTTCCTTAGATGGCTTTGAAAATTCTGCAATTGGTCAACCATAGCAGATGATATAAGTGCTGCTTTTGATGTTGATGCAAATAAACACATTCCGTAGAAGTTGATAAGAAAATTTTTAGGGGAAAAAGAGAAATTTATTCCTTTTTTCTATTTTTTTTCATAGGGTGGAAAAATTCCAGTGAGATGGACAGCTCCAGAGGCCATTCAGTACCGCAAATTTACATCAGCCAGTGACGTGTGGAGTTATGGAATAGTTATGTGGGAAGTAATGTCTTATGGAGAACGGCCTTACTGGGACATGTCAAATCAAGATGTAGGTTTGTCTGTCTGTGAATGTTATGTGTGTTAGTAAAAAAAATTACATATTGTAAACACATGCATATGTATTTCACTATAAATGATACAACATGCTGGTTTAGAAATAAGATTTATCAAAATACTGTATGGTTCTCACAAAATGAAAAAGTTACAAAGCTTTCACTTTTTACCTAGATCAAAATCTTTTCTCTGCCACATGGATATTGTAGGTTTCTGTTCCATGTATCAAGTAAAACTGGAAAATCAAAAATAGTAATATGTGCTCTTCACTCTATTATGCTTAAGCATGGGAAGAATTAATTTTTTTTTTCCAATAAAAAGTAATTCTGAGGTTTCTGACCTTAGAGCAGTGATTAATCAGTTGAAAAAAGTTGCTAAAAGTCTGAGTGGCAGTTAATGACCTACTTTGGCTTTTTCAAGTTAATTATGCTGATTTAACAGTACCCTTGTTTGCATAAAATATGATCCAGAGCAACAGGTCAGCAGAAATAGAACAGATGGGTGTTAATCTTGATTTCTGACAGAAGTATCTATTAATATAGAAATTACATAAGAAAAAGCCATACACATGTGAAAGTCTCAATTAAAGTTCTTCAGATGGGGGCTTGAGTGTTCTTTTAATTGTTATTTTAATTTTTTATTCAAGTATCAACATCAAAGTGTAAAAAAAAAAAGGATAAAAGTGTAAATGATGAGTTGGTTTGGCACAGTGCAAAGTTGTTAATATTTGACAGGTCTCAGTGTCAAAGATTTCATGGAATGTCAAAATATGGGCAAACAAGTCCTTGGGGCAGAGAAAGAGAAATATTTACATTCCCTAGACACCCAGTAGAGTTTCATTTCTTTTGACACCTTCCTTCTGTACTAGATTCAAACATAAATGAAGTCTGACAGGAATATAAGATGCCTCAAAGGCAAAGCTTACCTATCTTTCAGGGAACAATAAGGAAAAACTTTTAAATAGGGGAGAAATTTTGGTATCTTCATGCTTGTTGTTGGATTTTGATAAGTATTCCTTCTATTGAAAACTGCATATAAAGCACATGACTGAGCCTTTTACAAAAAACAGCTAATTGCAACTTCTTACAGTTTCATCCATTTTTATCATCTTTCATCATAATCTTCAATAGCACATAGTTAAAAGATGCATCAATTGCTTGGTAAAATAATTTCAAATACTCTTGTATGCTTTGATCTTCAAGCGTGTTCTCCCAAAGCATATACACATCCTACCAATCATGTAGATAAATCTATGATGCAAAAATTTAGAATCACCTTATGATTTGTTATTTATTCTCATTCAAAATTACCAGCAGGAGTATTCAACTGGAATATAAAATGCTAAGTGTGTTATTCTAATTTTACATATGCATTCGGTTTATATCTATTAAGTGTATCATTTTGCCTAAAAGTGGATGTGGGCATAGTCATAGACCAGACCTGATTTCCTGAAAAAATACGTCGCCCTGTCTTAGGATCTTTAGATAACGTTTTTTAATTCTGTCCTTCATTCTTTAAACCATTGCTTTACATTGATGGAAGATACAAATTTGTATTGCAATCTCTCTTCAAGAAAAAGTCCTTCTTTTAGTGTTGACCAGGAACTAGGGTGCACCAAAAGAACACTCATCCTACAAACTCTCCACAGAGGCACAGCAGGCTGAGCACGGGTGATTGGCTAGGCAGTTGTCTCCACTTCTTTGAGCAGTGGGCTCACCTCGGCTTAATCCTTGCTGGTAACAGTAGCCTTCAAACTCCTATTTCCCTATTAGACTTCTGATGTTCTAGCTCTCATTCGCTTACTGACTCTAGTGCAGATTAGTTCTTCAGAGAAGGGAAAGAATTTTGGCTTGCATATTTTTTCTTTGCCATATTCCTGGATTTATTACCAATATTATAATTTGTATTATTATATACACGTAAGCAGAGTTCTAACATTGCTTTGTCCAGTTACCTATATTTAATACTTCTTTGTTGGCATCCAGTATATAAAGTGAGCAGACCTGGTCCTCTTCTGTTCTGCTTTACTTTCTTAGCCTGATTATGATTAAAGCATACTTGAGTCTTAACAGTATTCCCTTTTACTCTTTTTGCAGCAAAAGCAGAATTTCAAAAACAAATTGTAGGAAGTGTAAATAATATAAATCAATTCTATTAGTGAGAACTCCAGCTGTGTTCTCTTTGTAGATTTACTTATTAAAAAAAAATAATTACTACATCTATTTCATTATCTTTGAGTGCTAGTTTTTGGACCCTTCCCTGTTCCTTTCTTAGGAGAGTGGACACTTGTCATACTTATCGATATTTTAGAATATATTTTAGTGTTTTGAATATTGACAGCAACTCCATTCATCTCTGACTGACTCACTATTTTATATTTCCCACTTTTATCTTTGCTTATAATACCCATCAGAGGAGCTGATTCTGCAGTATTGCCAAAGCCTTTCAAAAATGGTATTATCTTGATTCCCACTTTTCGTCAGGTTTCTCTGCAGATTGTAGTGAATGAGCAAAACTCCTGTTTGTGAGCCTTTCATTCATGTTTTCACTCTCCCTTACATTCTTGGATATGGTCTTAGTTAGATAGTTTACCATTTATAAGGGACTTGGATATTTTGGTGGTTGTGTTGCTCTTGCTGTTACCTACTTTTTCATTCCTCATTGGTGATGTCTGTCTTCTGACCTCTTAGGCAACTACTTCATTTGTGGTAAATCATACATAGCATGCTCAAAGGGTTTAATATCTTTTGCCTTTTAGAAGGCCAGACATTTCTGCATTAATTTCACAACACACCAGTCATCCTGTATACAATGTAGCTTATTTTTCACTTTTATTCCACTGCTACTTCTAAGCATAAGGAGCTGTTCTTTTGTTTTTCTTCTTAGCATAGCTCTAAATGATCTTACATTTTACTTTTAATGCTTTTTTTTTTCCTATGTACTTCTATTCTTCCAATTTCCCTGTTCTTCTGCAGGAAACCTCTCTCCACACCCTCTCTGACAGACAACTTCACTGTTTCTAAAAGGTCACCGCACTCCTTCTTCAAGGTGTGGATGTTTCTGCTGGAATTGAATATTTCTCAGTCATTTTTGAGCTGTAGGACAGCACTGTCATTCTAAATGTTCAGAGAAAAAGCTGTGTCCTAGGAAGATGAGGCAACTTCCCCGAGGTCAGAAGGACATTCTGTGACACAAACCTGCAGTCAGTGCCCTACCACTGGGTTATGCCTTCTCTTTTCACAAAACTTCTTTTATGCAAAAGGTTTTGATACAAAACCTGGCTGGATTTCTGTCAGCTTTTTGAAGGTCGTTTTGTATTGTCTGCAGTTCTGTCTACTTTGCAGTCTGCTGCTTTTGCATTTTCTCACACAACTTATGGAATATTTTCTGTCTGAGATTATTATTTTTACTAAAACCTGAATATTCACTAACTTTATTTGTCATACCAGATCTACTTCCTAGAACTACATTCGGAACAGCTTCTGATCTTGCTTTCTGTACAAACCAAGGGAGAAGACAGTCCTATGCACTATCCTTCAGGACCAAGCACCCTTTCTTAGCAATTCTAATGCTGCTGTGTCAGTCAATGTCAGTATACTTGAAATCCCCCATGAACAGCATTTTAGCCCTTTTTCACTGGCTTTTCTTATCTACCTTGCTTCCTGATGTGCTTTCTTATTCTGCCCTGAAGGTTTACAGCAGTTTGCTGTGATTTTACTTTATCCATTTTTATTTTTTTACTTAAATCCAAATGGACTTGGCTAAGAAAGTCAATGGGTGGATGTAATTCTTGGTTTAGACATTTATGCTCTCTTTCGATGGTATCATCATCTAGCAGCATCTCTTATGAAATCTCACTTTTTGTGATATATTAAAATACCATTCACCCAGGTCTTTCTTACACGGCACAGTTCTGCTACTTTATCATTAATATAACATGGCTAGACATAGAATACAACTTTTGTCCCTACCAATTTCTATCCACTAAACATTTTTCTTGGATCCTTTTATAATCCCTTCAGGCTTTTTGTGTTTTATATGTGCATGCACAGATCCCTATCCATTTAAAAGTCAGTTGCTTCTACCACACACTCTTTCATAAAAGCCTTGGGGCAAGTAATAATGCTTTCTGAAATAACTCCATTTATCACTCTATCTGTTACTCCCTTGGTAAATTTAATTGTTGTTCCCCGCTACTCACTTGTCTAGTTAATATAGCTGTGTTCTGCACATATAGAACAATATGCTTAATAAGCCCAAAGATAAAGTTGGGGAAATTATTTGAAAACCTGAAGGCTAATGTCAAAACAACAGACTCATATTTTTGCAGCACTCATGGCAGATTTTAGGTTATTGATTTTTTTAATTTTTTTTTCTTATATATTTTGAACTGGGTAACAATATATAATCTTTAAATTACTCTTGATGAAAAATGATTAACCATGTTGGCTACTAGGTTATAAAAGCAATCGAAGAAGGCTATCGTTTGCCAGCACCCATGGATTGCCCAGCAGGACTGCACCAGCTGATGCTAGATTGTTGGCAGAAGGAACGTGGTGAAAGGCCAAAGTTTGAGCAGATAGTTGGCATTCTGGACAAAATGATTAGAAATCCAAACAGCTTGAAAACCCCACTGGGAACCTGTAGCAGGTAAGAAAAGCTTTAGTGTGTGTTCTAACAATGCACGTGGCTAGGTTCTGAATGTTCTGCTTGGTGGCTGGTTCCAGTTCACACTTCATCTGTCTCTCATTTCCTCCTTCTTTCTGTTCCCTGTTCTTCCCTTCCCTCATTTGCCCTTCTTTTTTATCATGCTGAACAAAGCCAAAAAGGAGTTCCTTGAAAAAAAAACCCCAACCAAAATAAAATAAATATCCTGCAACTAACACATTTCTCAGTAAACTACTGCCTGCTCATCACTCTTTCCACACTCTTGCCACTAGCAGTCTTTGTTTTCCTTGTTTTCTAAAATTGTAAAATCTGGAGGGCAAGGATCATTGTCTATTGTAGTTTTATATGATGCATCCCTTGCCCTAGGAACTGCTATGGTAGAAAAAGTAATTAACAATACTCATGCTTGGCCAATGTACTTTGACATGTTACACTCTAGATTTTTATCTTTCATTTTCTGGCTTTAACTCGTTTCAGTGATTGCATCTCATTGTATTTCATGGTGTAGTTTTTAATGGCTTCTTCATAAATTTTGAGTGAATTATTTAATCATGGTAATCTTTTGATCTGCTAACTAGATCACTGCATTAGGGAATCAACTGGCCTGTGTTCTGCTCCTGATCCTTCTACTGACTGATTTGCTGTGTGACCTTAAGCAACTTACTTTGTGTCTCTGCTCTTTCCTTGTCTCTGTTTTGTCCCATCCAGTTGAATAATGGGAATAGCTACTAGTATATTTTCTAAGATGCGTAAAAGAATAGCATCTTTATTTTACTCAGCAACTTAGTTGCAGCTGCTGTCATACTAGGTAATAAGGTTGATTTTCTGTTGGTAACCATAGTCCATTAGGCTGATTTTGCTCACTCTGACCTTTCATCTTTACGTGAATAAGCTTAGGAAGTACATATTGTGAGCTACAGAATAGTCAAGAGGTATTCACAGAATAATCTAAACTGTGTATACAGGCCTATTACTTTCTACTCTTGACATTTTTTAATACCCCAAACTTATTTGACTCTCGCCTTGCTAAATACTCCCTGATGTTTTACTCTCTTTGGAAACAACTTACTTTCCTTTTTCCTTCTCCGTAGACCAATTAGCCCTCTTCTGGACCAGAACACTCCCGATTTTACCACTTTCTGCTCCGTAGGCGAATGGTTACAAGCTATTAAGATGGAAAGATATAAGGATAATTTCACAGCAGCAGGCTACAACTCTCTTGAATCAGTTGCCAGGATGACTATTGAGTAAGTTAGTACTGGGCATGTTTAACTTGCATTTAGGGAATTTCTAGGTAAAATAATAAACAATGTTCAACTCCAAAACTTTACCCTGAGTACAAACATAGTACTTGGGGTCAGACCAGACATTTTAGCAGCTGATAAAATCTCATGAAAGGGAAAATACCCTGCTACCTCTGTGTGGCATCATTTTTTCCTCTGCTTTTCAGAACAATTATAGCAACACCAAGGGACTAGAATTTAAGGGAGAATGTGGCCCATTTCAATGTGTATGTATGTACAGGAAAATAACCACGTTGCCTCCACTACCTAATGGGCACTGTTTTTCACATATATACTAGGAAGATGTGGAATTTTCTTCTAAATTGGCTGGGGGCTATCTGTGTCTTTCAAGAAAGGAATTTGCATCAGGATAAGTCTGTAGAAGGCAAACATGGCCTGTATCAGTACACCCATCTTAAACATGTCTTCTTGGCACCCTGCAAACAACTTTCTTGTCCTAGTGGTTGCCATACATATGTAATTCCTCTTAGAGCAGTGGTTTTCTAAACAAGTTTCTAACCAATATTCTCAAGTTTACAACTGTATTCTTATCTGCCTGGTGTCACTAGGGGTCTCAGCCTATAACTTGAGAACTGTCATCAGAGCCCACAAGCTTCTAGCACTAGTAGGGGTGGAGTTCAAATGACTGCTCCTCTTATATTTGCATGATGGGTATGGGTCAATATGCAAAGGCTTTCTCTAGGCATCTCTTTAGGAAACAGAATATGATCCCCCAAATCTTGCATTTGTACATAACTTTGTCCTGAAAGTCACCCACAATATTTTATGAGAGAAGTGCCATTGTCTTCAGGTATCCTTGAAAGCCACAATAAAAGGTTGCTATAATACAAGGCATACTGGCCTCCTTCTCAGATGTGGAGATACATGTAGTGCAATTACATGACACTTGCCATGCAATTGCACTCCTCGCTGAGAGGTTGAACAGTGCCTGTATGAACTTCACAGTACTGAGCTGAGGTTCCAGCATAGCTTCAATGTCAGACACCTGTAGCCCAGCCCACTACGTAGCTTTGACTCACAGTTGAATACCATACAATAGCAGTCTAAGTTGAAAAATTAACAATGTACGCATTTATCTTCCCCAGGGATGTGATGAGTTTAGGGATCACGTTGGTTGGTCATCAAAAGAAAATCATGAGCAGCATTCAGACTATGAGAGCACAAATGCTACATTTACACGGCACTGGCATCCAAGTGTGATAGACATTTCTCCCTTATGAGGGAGGTGACAGACTGAGAGAACAGCACTGGCCTTCAGTATATATGAAGTGCTGCTAGAAGACACTTGATTTCCTGGGTCCTTCCTGCAGTGAATAGAAGAGCTACAAGAAGCACCTACAGACTTGAACTCCTAAGTGCCACCAGAATTTATGAAAAGGGAATTAGGATCCACCAGTGGTGGCAAGGAAAACAGCAGTGACAATAAACAAAGTACTACCTGAATAAACATACAAACACCTTGAGCTCTCTAACCTCCTTTTTATCTATTAGACTTTTTAAATGTACATAAAAATTTAAAAAAGAATATATTTGTCAGATAAAATCATGATATTATTGTTGAATTCAACAAACTATTTTCCTTAAATCTGTGATTTCTGAATCTTTTTTTAATCATTTGTGTTTATTCTTCATAAAGACTTTCTTTTAGTATGATGTTTATATCTTTGGACCTTTTTAGTGCTAATTCTATGACACATTACTACACTGGGTACCTCTGAAGGATTATTTGAGTTCCTAGAGATTTAAGAAGCATGACCAAGCAATGTATATCTGTCCAAACTTTGGTATCCTTTTGTGCCATTTACTTTTGTTAAATCAGCACCGTATTGACATGGCTAGCTAATTGGTAGGGAGTCAGGAAAATGCAAGTTGCCAAGAGCTCTGATATTTTTTAAAGAATTTTTTAAGGTTACACATATACTATCTTTTAAAAGAAAATAAAAGAGAAAAAAAAAGTAAAGAAAAATAAAAGCAATAATGACCCCTAAGTAGTTCTAGGCACTTTTAGCAAATTGTTTGCAAGATGATTTTAATGGACTAGAGTTAAAAACTGAGTTATATTCTAAGATGTAGATCTACAACTGTAAACCTGCTGAGACATGGCATTGAATGGACAAGTGATTGTAGGAGTGTCTCAGAACACAGGTGCAGTTCTCCAGTGTTACCTAAACCATTTAATCTGAGTGCATCACATTTTTTTTCAGTACTCTGCATTAGCAAATCTGAGAGAAATAGCTGGTGTATATTTTCTATGAGTTTAAGCCGTATGCAGTCCAGCTGTGAGAGTAAGGACACAGATTTTATATGAGAACTGTAGAGCATGAGACAAGGGGCAGTTCAAAATTTTCAATTTTTTAACAAGCTTTTGCTGCTCTGAACAAACATGCGTGTGTGTGCTCACACAGACACAACAGTCATTCATCAGGAACAGAGATGCAAGGGTAGTTGCTCAGTGGAATATCTTTTTACACCACTTATATATGAATTTTGTTTGATTAAAATATTTAATTACCATAAGCAATAATGAACAGTGTCTTTATGGATATTGCAAGAATGTATATGAAGCAGAGAGAAATGCTTTAAAAAAAATCTGAAAATTGTGAACTACCCCAGCAATGAAATGCTGTATTTCCAAAGAGAATTGGGCTGCTTCTATTGATTTTGATAGAGAAAGATCCCAGGGATCAGTCATAAATTGGTCTGGTTTGATAATGTGGGCATCCACACAAAAAAAATAAAAACAAAAGAAAAACCTTGTAAATGTTCCTTTGTAAAACTTGTAAATTTTATTTATACTGTCTTGTTTTGTACACACATTTATGTGTAGTGAGCTCTGAATACATTGAAAATGCACTATATTTTTCTATTTTACTTGCAGAGCATCACAAACAAACATGTATATTCAGTGCTACATAATGTGTTTTCCCACATTTAGGACCAAAGATAGTTATCAAAAACTTAAACACATCATTTCCCCCCTCCCTTTTTCTCCCCCTTTTTAGATCACTGTACAGTGTTATATTTGTCATTTTATTTATTTGTTTCATTAGAAAAATCAGTTTGGTTATACTAATTTTTTGTCCCCCCCTACCTTTGTTGAAGAAAATCTGTAAAAAGCTTTTAACAAGCATAATCCCGTTACATAGACACTTCCATTTGTAATCTTTGTAATAGACTGTAAATATATTTTTGGAACTATAATGCAATGTGCATAAGGGTTATTTTTCAGTGTCCATATATGATTGTTTATACAATTCACAGCACTTTACAGTCATGCTGAGAAGCCTAATTTATTGCCTGGATTTGGGCAGAGTAAGAAAAAAAGGTGATTATTCTTATTTTGTGTTAGATTGTCATTCAGTAGAAATGGAGTTATTTTCATGTATGCAGCTCAAGACCACTTTTTAACTATTAAAATTAATTTTCTAGAAATGCTGTAGAAGTATGATGCAGAGTAGACTGCATGCCCAATATTGAAATTAGTGCACTCAAGCACTCGGCCAAGGCACTTCAAGTAGCCATTGGAACACAATTAATAAACATCTATTTTGTGTTATAACAAATGCTAAGTGCCTCACTACTAGGGTGAGCATCTGTGGGCAACTGCGCAGAGTGCTTATCAGTTTTGCTGCTGCTTTAGGCGCCCAGCTAAGAATTTAGGAGTCTTAAGTTCAGACACCTCTTCCTTACAAGTCTTGGCTACTGTTTCTAAGGGCTTGGTGATTAAAGGTGCGATGCAGCAATGCTGGTATTGCTGAGAACCTACAAACCCTAAATGCAAAAGAATTGAGGCCAGGCTTCACCTTTAGGACTTGTTCAATGTTCTGAAGCACAGAGGCCTCAAAGCATGTGTGGCAACTTGGGTTCGCACATGTACAGGTGAGAGCCCTAATGGTATTTCTTCCTTGATTTTCCTTGTTTGATTTAAGCCATCTTCTTCAAATAGTGAATATATTTTAGCATTCATCTATATACCTTGACTGCCTTAATGTTGCCACAGATTTTTACACATTTGAAAGAGGTAGAGTAGACCCAGAAAGCACAATCGCGATCAGTCGCAATCAGTCAGATACTTATCTATATGTTCAGAACATTACTGCAATTTAGAGCACATGCATGTAAGTGGATTTGTAACTGGTAGAGCAGCAACATATTGACAGTGGTTGCAGTTCCCCAGGTTCCAGGAAAACATAGTCCAGGGTAAGAAAAACATAAAGTGCCAGAGGAAGCTGATGTTCATGGGAGGAAGTGAAGTTGGGTCAGAGGGATAATTAAAGACTAAATGATGAAAAAAAAGAAATTATCTCAGTTCCAGCTTCATTTCATTGAATTTGGAAATTGTGCATTGCTAATTACAGATTATCAGGCTGTCAGTGAGGCTGATCCTTCTTGACTTTATCCATCTACAAGCATCTAGAAGGGAGATGCCTAAAAAAAAGACAGAATGAATCTCCCTCTGGGAATGCTTATCTCCATTATGTGTAGAGGGAACCCAGATGATTAGCTTAAAGTAGGCATCTAGTATCTATATAGTTAAAGTTAGGTAAAGTGATTCCTACCCATATGTCCTTGGCTGCTACAGTTTCCCTCACAAGTTGAGTGTCAGAGAAAGGCAGCTCCTCCACCACTGGTATATCCCAGAATGTATCTAAATTGGGCTTTATCACAGAGAGAGGTGGTTTTACTTTTTTTTTTTTTAATTCAGAAATTTGTAACAGATCATCTAAATGCTTTTTGTTTATGGATATCAATTCTTGAAAATTTTTGTGATTGTTCTGAGGAAGACCTGCCTAGTAAATTACAGTTATTTAATATTTTAAATAATCAGAAGTATTTGCTGACATACTGCTTTAGTCCAGAGGTTATGTGATCAGATATGATAGCTGCTGTTTGCAAAACCATGTTTATCTAAAGCCTTGTCATGTAAAAATCTCCAGGAGGCAAAGATGCTTAAATGTATCTCAAATTGAATGTTGCCCTTAATATCTCAATAATTGAGCTCTGTCTGTATTATTCTCCATTTAAAATGAGGTTTTTATATTTGTTTAAGCTTGAATTATCTGGCATCCACTGAGGGAGTTTGAAAAAAATGATTTTAAATTAAATTTGCTTTTCTCCACTAATAGTAATATACAATGAATAGTTTCCAGTGTTTTGAATGTTAAAAAAACTATTGCTTTAATGTGCGGGATGAAGGGTTTATTTTTGGTTTGTTGTTGGTATTTTTTACATTTATTGGTTAGTAGTTGAAATAAAAAGTAATAATAATTTGTCCTTAACTTTCTAAATAATTCATATATAGCAATTTTGAGAATGATTAAAATTCTGTGCCTTTTGGATTACTGCTGAGATGGTGCTCATGTCCCTACAACCATAATGCCAGGCCATGCAGAGACACCCTGCCACAAGGGCAGGTTCATCCAGCATTCTGTTGCCCAGTAATGGCATGAAGCAATCCCCTGTCTGTGTGAAAGGAGTGAAGGGCAACTCAGCCAAAAAATGGTCATTTCACTTTTTAAAAGTATATATGTGACATGGTAGAGTTAACACATCCTTAATGCATTGCCTCCCTGCATGTGGTTAAAATCTGATGTGCTCACAATTTGGTCTTTGCTCGTTTTTTTTTTTGTTGGTTGGTTGATTTATCTTATTTGTTTTATTTTAAACAAGGGACTTTTGAGGCGCTCGTGGAAGAGAACAGCTGCCATATGGAATGACAAGCCCTGTTTGAGAAAAGTACAATACAAATTGTTGCCCAAGAGTCATTCTGGCAGCAGGTGCTGCAGGGGTATTCAGACAGTGGGTGCTATGATTTGCTGAACAACTATCACAGCAGGGTTTCTGCATATTCAGGACCTGTTAGGACTGTACTTCTGATTAATTAAGTGATATGTGGAAACAGATGACTTTTTTTCCCCACTAACTTGTAATGGATTTGCAGATGGTGGATTTGTAAGACTACTTACTCAAAAGTCTTAGTCTCAGGCAAATTTCTAGTAAAACAAGAAATTCTGGGCAGCAGCCTATATTTTCTCTCATATTTTCTTAAGGGTTGTCAATTACTTTTAAACAGATCTTTATTGTTTGCATAGTGCAGCCTTCTGTTTACTTGGGAATAGGCAATTTGGCAATTAAAGTTCCTTCAAAAAGGATTGGGGAGGAATGGGAGTGGGGAGGAGACAATACAACAGTTTGAAAATAAAAAAAAAGAAAAACCTGATCCAACAAATGGCCTGTGAAACACAAAATATGACTCGGCTCACCATTTTTGTAACACATTCCACACAGGGATTTGAAAAATACGAGATACTCAACCACAGGCATAAAATCTGCAATATCTTGAAAAAAGAGTAGTGTCAGAATGCAAACTACATTTCTGTGAGGTTTTTTTTCTCTGGATTTAGTTTAGGTTTTAAAGTTGGAATAATTAACATGTGCATTTACAGTCAAATCTGTTGGGACAGGCTAAGGGACAAATTTAGTGTGTCTCTAATATTCATGAAATTCGCAGAGCACTTTCAGGGTGGATAAGGGTTAGCTAGTTTGAAAGTGAAAAGAGTGGTGTGGAATTTATGTGATGTACAGACCCTGTAGGTTACATCCAGCAAGATTATGAAAGGTTAGAAGTTAAGGAGGAAAACCCTTGCTTTTGTACCTGCTGAGAAGTCAGAAGATGGAAGGGAATGGAAAGAAAGGTGTGAAGCCATTTGGAATGTGTGAATCTAAGTTGTAGGGCTCCACAATATAACATACCTAATAATATTGTGTGGAGTGGTTTCAGTACTCTGATTTTTCCTCAGGCTAGATTGGAATTTGTCAAAGAGACTAAACTGAGACAGATGGGAAAGCAACTGGTAATACACAGCTCATTCAAGCAGACTTGAAATCAAGACATGAAAGGAGAATTTTACAGTAAAAGCCTGAAAATAAAACATGAACTCTGATGATATTTAGTCTCAGAGGATTTTAGAGTAGTTCTCTTCAAGTTTTGGATAATAATAGCAGATTTTAGCGTTTATACTATACAAATTGGATGAAATTAATGTCTAATTAGTGCGATCAAAAAAGAACCATAAGTCAAAAAATAGTTGATGTCTTGATAGACTATGAAAAAAGACGTGATACAGCCAGGTGAAACTTGTGTAGCCAGCCAAATGAATCTTGGGCAAAACAAGACATAATGTCTGGTGCCAGAGGAGCTTAATCAGGAACAGAAAATCTATTCATCCATGGACCAAGGCTTGCATTTAATTGAACCAAATAACCAGTTGTAGAACCGTGCTGCTAATAATAATTGATAATGAAAAACTACAACTTAGAGGTCATCTGATGAATCACGACATGGCTAACACTGAAATACACACACACAGTGCTTAAGCCATAACTATGCCCAAAGACTTACCTGTGCTAGTGGTATTAGAATTCCATGACTCTCTGCATGTTATTTATAAACTGGAGACAATATAGCCCCAGGTCCATAACTAATGCCTTCCTCTTGTGCCTAAACAGAAGGAATGCTGAGGAATCTGTAAGATCTGTCAAATACAGTTGAAGTTATATTCTGATTATATTCTGATATATTCAAGAACCACCTGGACACAATCCTGTGCACTGTGCTCTGGGATGACCCTGCTTGAGCAGGGAGGTTGAGCCAGATGACCACTGTGGTTTCTTCCAACCTGACCAATTCTGTGATTATATCCTTAGAATTACCAAGAAAACCATGAGTTTACACTAAGATACAAACTTCCTCATCCAAAGATACCATCTCATTGATAAGAAAAATCATCCATTATTTTTACTAGTACATTCAAATCTAGCTTGCAAGGGGCTAGACTGAGTAGTTGATAAATAGAATGTATCCACATTGATTCCTCTCATTTCATGTCTAGAAGCATTACTCAGGCAATTTCTTGACTGTCCTTCAATCTGTGTTGCTTCCTGAAGGGCTGCATGTCCATTTTTAAGGTGTCTTCTGTAAAACATGTTTCAATTTCCCTTTATCAGGGACCAAACAGCCTATGCCAAGAATACATGTATAGCTTAAGAGCAGGAAGGTGCAGGAATCTCATTCTCTGCAGAGTGTTCTTTTCCATCATAGTCGTAATTTAAATGTGCTGTCCCCCTGATGCTTCACATAGTAAATTTTATGAGAAATCTGATTTGCCTGGAATAGGCTTAGTAAAATTATCCACATGCCTCCTGAAGGCCACTCAGAAATGGCATTTTTTTAAGTGATTAGATGATTAGGATTTTGTTCAGAAAGTGAGAGAGTTGCAGAGCTCTTGCTCTCAGGCCATTTCATCCCAGGTCTCTCTCCTGGTTTGTTTACTGACATAGCCCATAAGTCCTCCCTCATATTAGTCTATACAAAATAGCAGTGTCTCCCTCCTCAATAGCCAGTGTTTGTACCCTCATGGTCTGTTGGAGAAGAAAACAGGGTTAGATTCAAATCCAGGCCAATATGCCTACAGGAAGAAATTGGGCCACTAAGGCACTGAGAGGTATTCCTAATGAGGATTTCCTTTAATATTTCCAGGCCTCTGTACTGTGCACAAGTGATTGCTATTGTGAAGAGAAAGGCTGCACTTTATTATATACCTTTCCTACACTTCAGTTCATGCACTGCAAGTAGCAGGAGTGGAAGCTGGGAAGAGGAAAAAAAAAAAAAAAACCCACAAAAATAAACCTTTCAGGCGTTTTTCTGTAGTGCTCTTTTCAAGAGAAATAATTGTTTCAATGCCTACACTACCTGAATTTGTGCAAGAGACAAATTCTATTTTATACTTTCTACTTGCTGGCAAAGGCATCCTAGTTAGACTGTGTGCTGTTTGTTTAATATCTCAGCCACAAGCTGCCTCCTATCTCATGAAAGCACTTGCCTAACAGTAGGGCATCTCCCAGGCAGTACCTTTCTTGCAGTAAATATCCCAACACCAAATTCCCTCTGCAGTTGTCCATGTTTGTTTCCTTGTGCAGAGCTGCCTTTGAGGGATATTTCCCCAGCCATGAGATAGGAAACTAGTTTTAGCACTATGCTCTACTTCCATTTCTCCCCAGCTAGCATTAGTCATTAATGCTTACCTATCAGCAACCATGCTTCAGTGGGGGGTAAGTAGAGGATGACAGTGAGAAAGGAACATTTAATACCCCAGCAAGAGCAAATGCAATGTCTATCTACAACCAACTATGCGTCAGGGAGATCTCTCCAAGTGACCTGTACTCTTAAGGCCGAAGTCATTAGTATTGGCCAAAAGAAATCAAAACAAACAAATAAAGTGTCTTTACTGGGAGGAGGCCGTTGTTGAATACAGAAGAGGTGAATATCAGGCTTACATGTAACACCCAGTAACACCAATGATGCAAGCTAATGGAGTGTTTAAAATAATATCAAAATCTTTCTACTGGCAGTACAATCTAGGGGAGAGCTGAATGGCAGAAAACAAAACATCTGGTGAAGGGACTCTCAAGGTGGTGGGAGAAAATACCTTCTGTGATTTTATACTCATAATGAATGGGGGGAAAGTCCCTTTTATACTATTATAATCCTATTTTTGAAATTAATGTAGCAGTATTATTGAAAATCATATGGAAATTAATGCTTTACCTGTGTCATCTGCTTCTGAATTATTTGCTGAAAAAGCATGAAGATATACCTTAGAAATATTGCCTGCTTTCAGTATAGCAAAGTATTATACTAATTATTGAAAAGGAAAAAAAATCCTTATAAAGTAAGCCTTCAAAGTAACTAATACCATTTTTACACTTGTATATTTGAAATAGGATTGTGTAAAGCTGAATTTATTTTTTTTTTTTACATCAGCTGCAGTCAAGTTTTTTAAATTTAAAATCCTAAAAAAAAAAATCTGTTTTATAATGCTTTTACAAGTGGTTGTATGATATTTAAGGTTCATTTTTCAGGTCTAAATTAACAGAGCTTCACTTTAGATAACAGAAACAGAAGCCAGATATCTTCACATAGACTTAGGTGTATGTGAGTCTGTCATTGAACCATCGCAGCATACTTTTGCAAGACAGTATATTATATTTGGCAGTGCTTAGACTGTAAGTTCTATTGTGTTGTTGCTGTTATTTTTATATTTAAAGCCTTTTGGTGATGGGCATTCCTTGTTAGCTAAGGTCAGTGAGCATTAGTAAGCAGATGAATATGATGTAAAGTGGTAGAAGCCATTTGCTGCAAATATGGAGATACCTCACAGAGGTGACATCCAGCTGTTACTGAGCTCACACTCTCTCCTTGCTAGAACAAAACAGCAGACTGATTCCCCTCATGCTTAATGACAGCTGAATCATGTCTACCCATAATTCAGGATACATAGCTGTTGAACATATCTTTCTGACATCCTTATGGATGAATTTCACCTTATTTTTCTGTGATTTGATGAATGGCCTATTTATTTTCTAAGAATATATGGAAATGTTACATTTCTTTTGGGTGAGAAAGAGTAAATCTGACTCTATAGTGTTGAGCTGTGGGAAGGTATTACCAAAAGGCTACCATGATACTTTCAACCTCTGTGCCGGAAGGGAGAGACTCATGTGTTGGTATTCATATATTGCCAAACACTTTGAGCTGCAGCTGCTTGCCTGGGAAAAGGTTGGTTAGGCTAAGCCTAATCCAAAATTACCTCTGAAATTCCTTCCTGCACTGTACAGTCCTTTCCCTTCCTGAAACACCTTTCTCTTTCAGAAATCTTCTTACTCTGAAAATCATGTTTATGACACTTCTGTGGGAATGAGGAGACTTGTTTTAAGTAAAATGATTTTTTTTCTTGGAAGACATTGAGTGGCCTGTCATGTTCCAGAAGAGCTAATATCTTGGTCTGCAGGCACCACACTTACCCATATCATTCTGCCATTGCTCAACTATTAGATAGAGTACATGTGATCTTTTTGATCCTTCTTTTACTTGTGTCTCCTGTTGAAAGAATTAATTTAGGCATCTACTTTCAGAGAAGGTTTGGGGCTGTGAATCCCTGACATATCCAGATTTGCTGTTGGGATACATGATGGCTTACCCATGACACTTTGAGAGTTAGCTCTCATGACGTTTCCTTTCTGCAGATGTTACAGTGTGGGCTGTAACTTTTGTGTGTGCTACTTTTCTCCCAATATTTACTATAGATAAGGCCTTAGCATGTACCAGAGACTGCATAAAAAAAATATTAACTTCAGCCATGCAGATATAGCAACCAAGACCTGAAGCCCTGTTCTCATCTCAGAGGGTTTATCCACTGTCTTTGACTGGCCTACAGTTTGTCCAAACCATGTTAGGTTTCTCTCTCTTTCTGGGGAGATAGACTGTCCAATTCAGGTTGGGAATGACATTGGGCAGTATGGCAGGGCAGCTAGGAATAGGGCATTATGATAATGAATATCGAGGTCATACAGATGCAAGGAAATTATCACATTGATTTGCAATGTGTTCCACAAGGATCCTCATCTCTCATTTGTTATTGTTTCATACTTGTTGGCTTGCACCTGGGCTCTGCTCTGGTGAAACTAGTACTTGGGCAGTGAGAACTAGGTGTACCCAGAGTAAGGCTATACCACAGTCCAGAGTGACACTGTACACTATCTCATGAATCTCTTGTTCTAGAGACCTTCTATCTGGTGCTGCCCAAAAAAACGGCTGCAGAGACAGAGCCAATATAGGTGTAACCTGAGGCTTTAAATACCTATGCATCTAAGTGCTATTTGTGACTACCATTTGCTTTTAGCTTTGAATAAATTCACATGTCAATCATTTTTACTAATTCAAAGGTTTACTTGTCTTCCAAATAGTAAAAAAGAACCTATCAGAGTCAAAAAGTTCTTCCTTTTGGAAAGAATTTCTCCTTAGAGTTCCTTTATACTGAACTCTTTTCTCATGCATTCCATACATTACTAGGGCTTCAAAGAGCAGGTGCAAAAAAACCTAATAGAAATGAGATTTAACTTAGTTAATACCTTCCCTTCATGTAAAATTCATCCCTAGGATACCTTACTAGAGACAGAAAAAAACATTTGTCCCTCCATCAGATTGCTTCCATTAGCTCTTCTTTTTGTTTGCTAACCCTCAGACATTATGGCTATTAATTATGTCAGATCCTCTTCTCAGTTTGTCATAAAACATCTGCTCCCATTTTGTCCAGTTTGGTGACAGAGATGTATGGCATGCTACAACGTATTAATAACACTCTTCTCTTGAATTAGTATCTTCCCTTTGATTCACACTGTTAAATAATCTAATCCATGTGCTGGAATGACAGATAATACTTTGGAATCAACTGTAAGAATATTGGTTGGTATGGCAGGGGGACAGTCCTCTGCTGGTTTATTTTTCTTAAGTGTTAGTGTTACATTGGCTTGTCTCAATGTCTATAATAAATTGCTTTTCACTGAGGAATTTTCAAATAATTTAGTTAAGAGATTGCTAACCATATGTAAAATAATTTCCAGTCAGTCCTGGCCTACATCCATTAGTGATAAAGCTATACTGTTTAGAGATTTCATATGACTAGCCTGTCACTAAATGTACAGTAAAATCCACATCTTATTCTTTCCTTTTGTTTTTAAGCTTGGGTGTGTTTTTTTGTGGGTTGAGTTGGTGGGGTTTTTTCAGCAACACAAGTAATAAAACTTGTCTTCGAATGCCTAATATATATGACTGAGACAACTCAGTTAAAATGTTTTTTTAAGATTCTTCAGCAATACTAAGAGCTTCTGATAGTATCAGGCTAAAGGAGAGCCTACTTTATTAGCTTACATGCTAGAATCTCACTACCTTGTGTATACTCTTTTAATCAAGCAGAGTTTAAACTAAGCAAACCCATTCCACCATTCCAACTGGTGGAACCCATTCCTGCTTCTCTGTTTTAAACAGTTATCTACATCTTTTCCCAGTACTTAATTTTGTACCCTAATACCCATCTGAAAAACTGCACATCATTCATTTGTTTCCTTTGTTTCCAATACTGAAATTGTCAAGTATAACCCTGTGGCTCATTGAGCTCCAATGTGGAACACTACATTTCCTTCATGTTAGAGGTGTTTGCTTTGGAATTTTTTTAGTTTATTTATGTTTACCTAGCCAGTCAATGAGAATTTCTGTCAAGTAGTGGTGTATACATGGCAATGAAAATGATAGTGTAATTTGCCTCTATTACTTCCTGATATCAGGATTCTGCTGCACTGCAAATTTCATATCTGTTGTTATTATTTGTTTGACAGAACCAAAAACATGCCAGGTGCTTTGCAAAACAGAGAACAAGAAAAATCCCTTTCCAGAAGAGATGACAGCCTGAATAGAAATGGCATAATGGCAGGAGACAAAGGAAGCAGAAAGGGGAAGCAAAGCAAGAGTTATAACCATAAGATCATGAGATTGGTTTGGAGGCACAGTGAACGCTATGAGGCATTTTTTTAAAGCGCATAAGGACTGTAGTTGGGATTAGAGAATGGAAATGTAGAAAAGAAGCATGGAAAGGAATGGAGAAGAAGGGAGGAACAGACTGGCAACAGGAGGAAGAGTAAACAGAGGTGTATGGGAGAGGCCAGAACACACACCTGACAAACTGAGGATTATGACTAATGACAAGAATGAAAGACCACATCTGAAGAACATGATGATTTCAGGAGGATGGCGAAGCAGGACATGGTGATGCTGCTAGGGAGAGAAGAGCCAGCAAAGCTGCCCTGGAAGCCTGCCCTGGAAGTTCCTCATGTTAACATAACCCTGCTTCCCCATCTTCTTTCTAGCTCCCCTCTTATACACAAAATATGTATATAGAAGAGCAAAGGAGAAGGAGAAGCAGCTAAATAAAACTTTTCCAAAGATCCTGCTGGGGAAGAAGTTTAAGCTGGGATGATACAGATTTACTCCTACTGATGCTGCTTGTGGTAGCAAGAGGCAGAGAGCATTCTGTTAGCTATTCTCAAATCCATGGGAGTCTTTGCCTCTGCTGACTGATAGGCCTTGTTGAGAAATATTCAGCAAAATTATAATACTCCAGCCAGTCTGGACATTTTAAAATGTCCTTTCATTCTAGAACAGAAATAAGCAGAAATTATGACATTCATAGAGAAACAGAAACAGGGAAGGAAAATATTTGAGCAGTTTGGTTTTTTTTCAAAGCTAAAAACGATCATTTTAGTATTACAGAAAAATATAAGGGGGATTTGCTCATTGTAAGAAAAAGTACATTTAATAACTTTTCATGAAAAATTCCATAAAATTGGGAATTATTTTAATTATTTAAGAGTGATTGTTCTGTTGGTTTGGATTTTTTCTTTTTTTTTGGTTTTGGGTTTTTTTTGGGCGGTGCTTTTTTGTTTGTTTTGGGGGTTTTTTTGGTTTTGGCTTTTTTGGGTTTTTTTTTCTTTTTTTTTTTTTTTTTTTTGTTTTTTTTTTTTTGTTTTTTTTTTTTTTTAAAATTTGTTTTTTTTTGAAGNGTTTTTTTTTTCCTAGAAAATTGGTGTTTTTAGAAGGAAACTGGGCAATTGCCATGTTCAATCTGTCAGACAATTTAAAATACCCTGATTCCAAGGTAAGAATTCTTCAGGAGTAAGAAAGCTGCAAAGTGGCCAGTCTAATCCCTTCCTCACTTCCTTCTCCTCTGCTTCAGTGATCAGACACGTCTAATGATTAGGCTGCAAAGACCAAAACTAGTTTCTATGTCTCCCTGATAAAAGGCATTTTGCCAAGTACTTTAAGAATTTTTAGATGGATCTGCTTAAAGGAAGTAACTTTTTTGCTGCAGACTATGTGTCCACTTAAATCCTCCTCAAAGCTCTTCCATTTTGCCTTGAAAAGTTTATCAGAAAGTATCCTGGAAAGGCTCAGATCTTTCTGTCTCCATTGAAACTGGTTTTGAACATAGTTATAGGTTAGCTGATGTACAGGTATGACAGTTGAGAGACTACTGCTGTTAATGGAGTATTCTATTACCTTGGCATATAGAGACACTTCACTTGGTACTTCTGACTACAAAGTATTGATGTTTAGGGTATTATAGGTACTTGCGCATTATATTTTTTTTCTTATAAGTTTTAGAGAACAACACTGGATAATTTTTTCTTCTTCAGGGTAACACAGCTTTGCATGAGTCATTCATCTTGAATGTACACAAGTGATATCAAGTTCGTTGTTGTGATACCTTATCAATATGATGCCCATTTTTAGTCTCTTCTAGCAGTGGAATGATATAAGTATTGTCTAGTAGAGACAATGGCCTTGTTTCAGAATATCTTGGTGACTCTGGATAGGATTCAAATAATTCATCTGAGTGAGGAGCAGACAACTGAAAGTAATAGCTGAAATATTACCAAAAATCCTTAACTGGTTGGGTTTGTCTATTATTTGCTTGAAGATTTTGGTAAATAGAGGCTTACTGGATTATCAAATGGCAGCAATGGCCAAGCACTTGTGTTTAATCTCCTTATATTTGAACTTCACTTAAGTTAATTAAACTCTTCTCATCTCAGGGTACCATTTTAACAATGAAGTTTACAAGACCTTCTCTGTCAATGTAGAAATTTCAGCTACTAAAGAATGTACCAGGTATAGAGAGTCAACACAATGCTCAGCAATGCTTGAGAAATAGGGTCCACCTCAGTAATTTCCATACACTGTTATTGAAATAGTATTGGATTTAAATCATATAGCCATGGTGTCAACTTACCAAAATCTACCTTGCCTAGATTATTTTTCAATCAAATATAGCTCAAAGTTTTATAACAACCCACATATCATTAAAAAAATGAGATTGTGAAGCATTGCCATAGTATCTCCCCATAATACAGAATTTTTTACATATAATTTTTCCATATTTGAAAGAACCCCATCAACTCAGTTGCATACAACTTTTGCAATAATAAACTCAGCATAAAGCAATATCAAAACATAGTTAATGTTTCTACTAATTTTATTTAGCAAAGCTCTAGATTTTGCATAATTTTGCCACTGCTTCTGATATGATAGCAGATATGGAGGTTACGTATAACTTATGTATATCTTTTGGTGCTGAGAGAGGATTCAGTTGTGTGGCACCACTCCTACTAAAAAAAAAAAAAAAAAGAAGAAATTCAATTAGGAAATGTGGAAATGTGGCATAACCTCTGAAAACTGCAGTCTGACCTACCTTCTGAGGTCGAACACTGAGCTGGATGCATGACTTGGGAAAGGATTTAATACTGGCTGCCTAGTAGCCACATGATATTACAGGAAAAAGGTTGAAAAAGAGAAAAAGAGAGTATTATAATGTATCCTGAGAGTAGAGGACAGCATGGTTATTTTGCCTATATATATTTTTTTTAACCTTGCCTATACTTTTCCTCACAGTCCTTCCCTATTGTTGTCTGTCAACTTTTTCAAAAAGGCACTTGGTTGTGCATAAAGAATAGCTGCACCAACTCAAGCCCGTATAGCCCTGTATATCTGGCAGGTGTCCTGCCTTGGTAGGGGTACAGTTCTGTTGTTATAAGGCCTCCACTGTCCCCTACAGATTAGGGACACCTTCAGCTGTTGAGTTCCAGATGTCTTAAGGCCTCTATATCCAATATGTACAGTTCAAATTCTTCCTAAATCAGGGGGATGCACTATGATGAATAGTTTGAATTTTTCCTGTATCCTGTGAATTTATTTACTTCTGTTAATCTTTCTCTCTCTGTCTTGTCCTTCTTTCTCCTGAAACAGAATGACCAGGGCTGCATGAATTATTCAACATAAGAGTGTATGATGTATTTATACAGTGATATAGCGATAGTGTATTTATATATATATATGTTTTCTATTTTGTTTACAGTTTCTTTCCTAGTCATCTAAATATCCTGTTTCACATTTTTACTTGACACTGAGTGCTTGACTTGATGTTTTCAGAGAGATATGTAATATTAATTCCTTATTTTTTTCTTCTCAAGCAATAGTTAATTTGTAGTCCCTGCCTGTGTATGTATAGTTAGACTTATTTTCCCCCTCTTCAGTTCTTTCTGTTTTGTCAAACTTTATCACCCTTTCATTGCTGAGAGCATTCAAAATTGTGAAATCATTTTGCAGTTCTCTACAGGCAGCTTCTGATTTAACTTTTAAATACCATTTTGTATCAAATTTTCTCATCTGACAGTTCTTAGATATCACATTTCCCTTTACTACTAATAAAAGTACTTTTGCTTAAATCCTTTGTTTAATTTCATGCCTCAGTCCAGGACTCTTTGCATGCACTGAAGTGCCCAGTTGCTAAAATTCACTTCTGTGTTTTTCAGGATGGGGGAGGGAAGACTCCAAGCTCTTGTTATTTATGTTTATTAACTGGAAACCTTATAAGTAGATTTTAGACCTTCTTTTTTGCCTCCTGGTTCTGACAGAATGTTTATACAACCTTCAGAGTGAAAAATTACTAAGGGATAGATCCATAAAGTGCATCTAGGAATGCCTTTAGCCTCTTAGATGTCCTGCCTCCTTGCAAAAGCTATAAACATAGACTAGGCACGTCCCTCTAAGCTAAAAGAAAACCTGAGTGTTTAGCAACAACCTCTACCAACTCTGGCATATTGAGCAGAGAACAGTCTGAGTGAACAGAAGAAACAGCCAGATGGTGGAAATTAAATGAATGAATGGTGTACTGATATTGGTATGTTTTTCAACACTGCCTTACTCATGGGAATGTAGGGTGTTGTGAAGCTGGACTTTCAACATCTCTCCCGCAGTAGCTGTTCCTCTAGTTTATCCCTTGATTTCCTGCTGTGAGCTCTAGCATCAAACTCCAACTCTGAGGTCACAATTCCTGTCTTTATTACTGAGTGAGCTTTGGAGAACTACCCTGTCAGCGTGAGCACTCAAAGTTGCATTTAGCCACTTCTGGATTAGTGCAAGTCTAAGATGGGATCTGTGTTATTATTTATAATATATTAATTAATTAATTAATACATAATTATATGTATTACAATACCAGTGAAAGCAGTGACAAGAATTTGAACCTTGACTTTGCAGATCTGTCAAACTTCTTGTGTAAAAAGGAATCACTCTATATATCCCATATCTTAACTTCACCCAAATGGCATTCAAGTATTTCTACAAAATCTGTTTTCTGTCTACACAAGTATTATGCCATGACCCATGTTACCTCATGTGAATACTCAGAGTATGTTAATGTAGACAGGTTCTATGAGTTATAAATATTCATAAGACACCAGAAATCTTATATAGTGGTGAAAAAGAGGGGCAACATAAGTGAACAATGACTGATACTTAGTGTGTCTCAAACTGATTTGTATCCTGGATATTTGAGAGAAGAAATTAAGAGTGCATTTATTTATTTATTCATTTATGTTTTAGGAATATCTCCACTTGCCTATATTAAAAGCAAACAAGCAAAACACAAACAAACAAACAGAAAAACACACAAAAACCCCCACACCACAAATACATAGTACTGTGTTTATTTTCCTGTAGTTGTAGTAATTCTATCAAAAGATAAAGATATACTCATCTGGCCAGTGACAGAAATGAACTAGCTGTCAGAGGAGGTTTGTGATGTTCCTAGAGAAAGTGTCATGATTTTCCATCTGTTCTGTTACAGAGTAGATGCCTGTAAATCTTTCTCTGAATCAGTAGAAATTTGGTAACTAATAAGCCAAAAATCCAGACTCTACAATCGAATCAAAATGCCATGGGATTAAAAAAAAAAAAAAAAAAAAAAAAAAAAAAACCCAAAAATGATTTTCTCTNACAAGCCCAAAATGTATTTCTCTCTGTCCTCTATATCTTTGTATTGATATAGACCAATTCACACATTTGTAATTAACTTTTTGCTTTCTCAGTTTGTTAGACTTATATGTTGGCACAGTCTCTCCAGCGCTTCAGCATTTTTTGTATTTCTGATACTAACTTTAATGGGTTCTGCTTTTTAATTGATAGATATTGAGTAACAATGTCAGGTAACAATAAAATAAAACACAGTGAACAGAAATCTGGGATTAGAAGAAAAGCCATAACAAATACCAGGTCAGCCTGTCCTTTCTGGTGTGTACTGGGCAGGTTCAGTTCTTTTTGTATATAATGCCAAAATGGCAAAGAAAGTGATTTTTATGCACTGATGCCAAATAATAGTAAAGCTATTTCTAGACCTAATATATTCATTGACATGAAGGAACTGGTAGAAGGCTCTGACTTGGTCGAAAACAAGTTGATGATCTTCTTGAGTTGATGAACTTCTACGCCACCTCTGACATTGTGTATTCACACCAAGTCCTAGAGGTTTGCTCCTTTCCTATTCACAGCCCATGTCACCTGCCCTTTCTAGCTCTTTTCTTTCTGTGTAGTATCAGATTAAAGACTTCATTAGTTGTCCACTGCATATTTATATAACATTTTTCTGGTTTTTTAGTTGCATTTTGAATGTAAACTATACTTACATTATTCAAGGACCAGTTTGTTCATTTGTTCTAATCCAAACTCCAGGATTTAGGAAGTGAAAAATGCTTGATTCTTTAGAGAAACACCCACATACACAAAACCAAACCAAACCAAACCAAAAAACCAAACCAAACCAAAACCAAAAAAAGAACAAACTTTTCTAATCCTGTAAAAGAAAAGCTTCTTCTGTATCATACCTTTGCACTGTTTTCCAGAAGTTGGGGGTCTCAACTTGAAACCATTTATAAGAATTTTACTTTTTTGAAACTACTGATTTCCAAACTGCTGAAAAACAGGAATTCTCAATTTTTTGCAAACTACAGAAATATAAAAAAGACATCTTTAAAATAAAAAGAAAAGCCTAAGTTAGTGACTTTTCTTTGACATTTTAGGGCCTTGATTTATTTTATGCTTAAGTTCTCTCTTTCCTATAAGTGTCTACACATATGTCTGCACTTCCATAGAAGAGAGCCAAAGAATGAGAATCATTTAGGTTGGAAAAGACCTTTAAGATTGAGTCTAGCCCTCAAACTAGCACTGCCAAGTCCACCACTAAATCATGTCCTTAAATACCATATGTACATGACTTTTAAACATCTCCAGGGATGGTAATTCCACCACTTCCCTGGGAAGCTTTTTCCATGAAGAAATTTTTCCCAATACCCAATCTAAACCTCCTCTGGCACAACCTGAGGCCATTTCCTCTTGTCCTATCTCTTGTTACCTGGGAGAAGAGACCAACCCCCACCTCACTACAGCTTCCTTTCAGGTAGTTGTAGAGAGCAGAGAGCAGCACCCCAAGCCTCCTTTTCTCCAGAAAAAATAATTTCAGCTCCCTCAGATGCTCCTCATAATAATTGTGCTCTGGACTCCTAACCAGTTTCACTGCCTTTTTCTGAACCCACTTCATCCCCCTCTTGCTGTGAGGGGGCCAGAGCTGGGCCTAGTACTCAAGGCGTAGCCTCACCAGTGCCAAGAACGGGGGAGGAATCCCTTCCCTGGTCCTGCTGGCTGCACTATTCATGATAAAGGCCAGGATGCCATTGTACTTCTTGACCTCCTGGGAACACTGCTGGCTCACGTTCAGCTACTGTCAACCAACACCCACAGGTCCTTTTCCTCTGGACGGCTTTCCAGCTACTCTGCCCCAGCCCATAGCGCTGCACGGGGTTGTTGTGACTCAAGTGCAGGACCTGTTACTTTGCCTCGTTGAACAGTTGGCCTTGGCCCATTGATCCAGGCTGTCCAGATCCCTCTGTGGAGCCCTTCTGTCCTCCTGCAGATCAACATTCCTGCCCAACTTTATGTCATTTGCAAAGTGACAGAGGGTGTACTGGATTTCCTCATCCAGATCATTGATAAAGGATTAAACAGAACTGACCCCATCACTGAGCTCTGTGACTGGCTGTCAATGGAATTTTTAACTCCTTTCACCACCACTTTCTGGGCCTGGCCATCCAAATATTTTTTATCCTGTGAACACCGTCCATACCACAAGCAGCCAGCCAGTTTCTCCAAGAAAATGCTGTGGGAAATTGTGTCAAAGGCTTTGCTTAAGTCCAGGTAGACAACACCCACAGATTTTCCCTCATCCACTAAGCAGGTCAGCTAATCATGGAAGGAGATCAGGTTGGTCAAGCAGGACCTGCCTCTCACAAACCCATGCTGTCTCGGCCTGATCCCCTGGTTGTCTTGCATGTGTTGTGTGATGGCACTCAGGATGATCTGCTCCATGACCTTCCCCGGCACTGAGATCAGGCTGACAGGCCTGCAGTTCCCCAGATCCTCCTTTTGACCCTTCTTGTAATGGAGTGTCACATTTATTAATATAAGTCATTTGGAACTTCCCTCATGAGCCTGAACTGTTCAAAAATGATGGAAAGCAGCTCAGTGAGCCCTTCCACCAGCTCCCTCAGTACCTTCAAGTGGATGCCATCCAGCTTCATGGACTTGTGTATGCCTAAGCTGTGTAGCAGGTCAATGAAAATTTCCCTTTGGATTATGAGGACTTCATTCTGCTCCCATGACATGTCTTTCACCACAGAGGGCTCGGTACCCAGAGAATAACTGTTCTTTCTAATGAAAACTGAGGCAAAGAAGGCATTATCATTATTTTTAAAGTTTTATAATTATTATTAAGGATGAGGCATTACCTCAGACCTATACTCATCCTTTGCCGCTATATTTCCCTCTGCATACAATAAAGGCTGGAAATTCTCCTTAGCCCTATTTTTGTTGTTAATGTATTTATAGGAACATTCTATATTACTTCATATGGCAGTAGCCAGATTAAGTTCTGGTTGGGCTTCAATCCTTCAAATTTTCCTCCTGCATAATCTCATGACTTCCTTGAAGTCTTCCTGAGTGGTCTGCCCCTTCTTCTAAAGGTCATAAACTCTCTTTTTTTTCCCCTGAGTTCCAGCCAAAGCTCTTTGTTCACTCAGGCCTTTCTTCTTTCCCATCCCCACAACTTTCAGCATGTGGTGGTAGCCTGCTCCTGTACTTTTAAGATTTCCCTCTTAAAGCACATCCAGCCTTCCTGAACTCTGCCCTTCTGGACTGCCTCCTGAGGGAGTTCCTATGCAGGCCAAAGTCTGCCCTCTAGAAAGCCAAGGTAAGAGTTCACAGAATCACAGAACCACAGAATATGCAGAGTTGGAAGCACCACCTGAGTCATCGAGTCCAACTGCTGCCCCTGCACAGGACCATCTGAAAGAATCACTCCATGTGACCAAGAGTATTGTCCAAACACTTCTTGAACTCTGACAGGCTTGGTGATGTGACCACTTCCCTGGGGAGCCTGTTCCAGTGCCGAACCACCCTCTGGATGAAGAATCTTTCTAATATCCAACCTAATCCTCCTCTGCCCCAACTTCAGGCCATTTCCTCAGGTCCTGTCACTGGTCACCACAGAAAAGAGATCAGTGCCTGCCCCTCCTCTTCCCCTCACAAGGAAGTTGTAACTGCAATGAGGTTTTCCCTCAGTCTCCTCCCCGCTGAACGGACTAAGTGTCTTCAGCCACTCCTCATACGGCTTCCCCTCAAGGCCCTTCACTACCCTTGGCGCTCTCCTTTGGACACTCTCCAATAGTTTAATATCATTCTTATATTGTTGTGCCCGAACCTGCCCACAGTATTCTAAGTGAGGCTGCTCTAGTGCTGAGCAGAGCAGGACAATCCCCTGCCTCAACCAGCTGGTGATGCCTGATGCCCCCCAAGATATGGTTGACCCTTCTGGCTACCAGGGCACGGCTTACTCATATTCAACTTGCCATTGACCAGGATCCCCAAGTCCTTTTCCATGGCACTGCTTTCCAGCATCTCATTCCCAAGTCTGTATGCGTATCTGGGGTTGTCCCATCCCAGGTACAGAATCTGGCACTTTCCCTTGTTGAGCTTCATATGATTGGTGATTGCCCAGTCTTCTAATTTGTTGAGGTCTCTCTGCAGGTCCTTCCTGCCTTTGAGGGATCAACAGCTCCTCCCAGTTTTCTATCATCTGCAAACTGGCTTAGTACCCCTTCTAGTCGTGCATCCAAGTCATGTATGAAGATGTTGAAGAACACAGGGCCCAAGATGTGGAACCCCACTAGTGACAGGTCACCAGTCTGATGTTACCCTCTATGCTCAACCCATGAGCCAATTGCTCTCCCACCACATGGTATGTTTATCCAGCTGTGCTGGACATTTTGTCCAGAAGGATCCTGTGAGAGACAGGATTGAAAGCTTTCCTGAAATCCAGAAAGATTACTCCAGCTGGGTTCCCTTCATCAAGGGTTACCTTGTCATAAAAGGAAATCAGGTTTGATAAATAAGACTTTGCTCTCATGAAGCCATGCTGGTTATGACTGATGCCTGCATCATCTTTCTGGTGGTTTTCAATACCTCCAAGAATAATCTTCTCCATAACTTTACCAGACACGAAAGTGAGACTGACAGGCCTGCAGTTTTCAGGGTCATCCTTCTTGCCCTTTTTGAAAACTGGGACAATGTTTGCCAGCTTCTAGTCATCTGGGAGTTCTCCAGATTCCCAAGACAGCTCAAAAATCATCGAGAGAGGTTTTACAATGACATCAGCCAGCTCTTTGAAGATTCTGGGATGAATCACATCAGACCTCATAAATTTGTGGGGATCCAACTGGAACAGCAGATCTTGCAAAAGTTCAGGCTCAGCTGGGAGATGATCATTCTTGAAGTCATGGTCCTCCAGCTCAGGTCACTGAGACCCTCTTGGTTCATCATCTGTGTTGAAGACAGAGGCAAAGAAAGGGTTACACACCTCTCCCTTGTCTCTGTCCCTGTTTGTAAGGTGACCATCCTCATCCTGTAAGGGGCCAATAATATTTCTATACTGCTTATTGACATTGAGATATTTGAAAATAATCTTTTTATTGTTCCCCATATTTCTGGCAGCTTCAACTCCAGCTGAGCACTTGCCGTATGAATTTTCTCCCTATAGTAGCAAGCAGCATCTCTGTATTCTTCCCATGTCATGTGACCTTGCTGCCACTGGGCATACATCTTTTTTTTTTTTTTTCCTTATTTCCAAGAGAATTTCCTGTTCAGCCAAGCTGCCTGCTTGACTTTCAACATTTGGGAATTGACTGCTCCTGTATCCTTGACACCACTACTTACTTCTCCAAGAATCGAAAACTCTATCATTTCATGATGGCTGTGTCCAAGACAGCCTCTAACCATCACATCACCCTCAAGTCCTTCTCTGTTTGCAAACAACAGATCCAGTGGGGTACTCGTTCTTGGCTCCCTCAGAAGCTGTGTCAGGAAAGTATAGTCCACACACTCCAGGAACCTCCTAGACTGTCTTCTCTGTTGTGTTTTATTTCCAGCAGGTTGAAGCCCTCATGAGAACTAGAACCAGCAAATGTGAGACTTCTCCCAGCTTCTTACAGAATATTTTGTCTACCTCTTCATCCTGGTTGTGTGATCTCTAACAGATTCCTACCATGACATCTTCTTAGTTGACCTTTCCTCTGATTCTTGCTCATAAACACTCAAGCCTATCATCACCATCATTAAACTCCAGACAATCAAAACACTCTCTAAAATGCAGGACTATTCCTTCTTGCCTATCCCTTCTGAAGAATTATTTTGCCAACCATTGCAACACTGGAGTTGTGTGTGTCATCCAACCATGCTTCTGTTATGGCAATGATGCCATAGTTTTCCTGCTGCACCATGGCTTCCAGCTCCTCCTGTTTGTTGCTCATGCTGCATGAATAGGTGTAGATTAATAGCCAGGGAATTCTCTCCATGCTAATATTACAAATGAACTTTTAACCAGTGGACAGCAACTCTAATCAAAGCTGAAATATCAAGGAAAACAAATTGAGACGGTCAGTTTGGAAGCAGGTTTTCTAATAAATACAAGGAGTTGGTTATATGCTTCATTAAATATTTCAGCAAAGTGAAACTTAGGAGAAGATGCACTGTTGTCAACCATAATTAATATTAATTTGGATAAGAATATTTCAAACCCTACTGTAGTAGGTATTGATAACTAGAGCCAGTAGGAATTGCTTCAAGATCTACAACTTTCTTATTATATTTCTATTTATTTTTTTATATTTTTATAAATGAATATGTTCATTAATATGCAATAATATATGGAGCACATTGTTTCTGAAAACTTCATGCTCTAGTGTTTTCTAATGCCTGTTGAAAACATAGTTTAAATTATAACTTTTAACTTACAGAAAAATAGCCAAGGATAATGGAAAAAAAAAAGTGCAGACTTTTGTAGGTAAATCAAATAAAGTTTAAAGCTAGTACAGCATATTAATGTTATTCATCTCTGCCAAATAAAAATGTAGAAATTGTCATCTAGTCCATTCAAAATTACATTTTATCTGTACAGTTATCGAAAACTACATTAATTTTGATAGCTGAAAAAAAAATGAAGGATTTAGATATTTGTGTCATCACATTCTAATTATCACCAAAGCTGCACATAATTCCTTACACAGAACTAGACAAAATTATTGAACAAAAGCTAAAAAGGTGTTGCTCTAAATTTACCAGAAATATTCTCTATCTACCTACCCATGGTTGCACACAGGTATTGAAGCACACATGCACAAATAGATGTACACAGACCTGTTAAAAGGTCTTATCTTTGTTTCTCTGCTCAGGAACTAGAGGCATATTAAGAATTAAGCAACTTTTTAAGGAAACCTTTGCCTTTGTGTGATATCTGAATTGAAATTTCACAGAAACCTTCATGTGTATAAAACTGTAATTTTCTGAAATCCAAAAAAACCAAGCACTGAGAGATGTAATCTGTATTCTTGTTTGCCTGCGTGTCCATCTTTTGCTTTTATATTGATAATATCTTTGTTTTCCACCTCCTTATTCCCATAATTTTGGAGAAGGTTAACAGAACTGCTGACTAACTGCATTCCCACAAGGGACCTAAGAAATAACTTCAAAATTTTACGATATGTAATTTAATGCAATGAAATAGTCCCTCTGTCACCCTTGAAAATAGGGGGCACTACTTTTTCCACTTCCTGCCTTCATACACATTTTATACTGAAGTGTGCCCCGGGGAAAAAATAGTGCAAACGTTCTGAAACTTTTTGTTTGTTTGTTTGTTTGTTTGTAATCATGATTACCAGTGGGAATGGAGTTGGTAAAGTGAATATAACCAGGATTAAAAATATCAGATGCCATTAGGTGACATTACATGTAATGAAATCTCAAGGTCAACTTAATTTCTTCTGTGTCCTTATCTCTCTGACACATAGTATTGTATCTCAGTAGCTGCCACCAACAGCTACCATCAGAACACTTGGCTAATTAGTAATCAGTCATGTCACTTGGTGTGATCTCATCCAGTCTGACTATTGAACCTGAGTGCAACAACAAAAAAGGAAATTGAAACTCTGAGCAGCTATGTGTTTAGTCCACGTGTTTTCAGCAGCATTATGTGCCTGCAGTTCAAGCTTTCATTATACTACACTAATAGACATATTTGAATTTGATGGTGTTGGCTCCTATTCATTTAGGAATAGTCTGTAGCACTAAAAAGCACATTTAGCTACCAACTGAAAAACCCCATCAAATGCTAAGATAAGATTTCTTAGCAGTTCAAAAGCATTAAGATAGGGGAAAAACTTTTAAATAAAATTCCTACTCATATATCCTTTCTCATCAGTAACCATTTCAGCATGGAGAGTACCCATCACAGCTGAAGGAAACCAGCTTCATTTGCTGAGACTTCATCCAGCAGCATGCTTAAGAACACTTAGAATATAAGGACAAGAACATCCCATCAAAGTTACTCTATGATGACCCACATGATTAAAATTACACAGAAATGTAGGTACTTTTCTGGGTTAGAATCTAAGGAATGAGGCATTTAAGAACAACCTTTCATGCAGTAACAATATTTACAAATCTTTTGAAGAGATGACATATAAATAAAAATTACTATCTTGCCTTTTACTGCTAGACTCAGGACAACTTCATATGTGAAAATCCTGCACATTAAATGATCACTTTATTTCCAAACTAAGCAGCTGTTTGAAATGGCAATCCTAATGTGCTAATCTCTGCTACCAATAAACAAAAGTAAATCACGGCAGAAAACTCGTTTATGTGCAGTAATCTCCAGAGGATTAGCATTTCAAGGGATCAGATTTCCTAAAACTCCTCTTTCCTGATAACAGCCTCTGCTGTGAGGTGACACACCAATAGGCATAAATTATCTAGAGCTACAGATAAGCAGAGGCCATTTGGGGGTTCGAAGTGCAATATAAATAGATGCAAAACAGTAGGGGCACTGGTGCTCATCACAAACCTCAGAAGGATTAGCAGTTCAAGCTCTGATTTCCTTGCTGTTGTTAGCTGTGCTTTATCATCAGGCAGTGACTGAGAGTCTGTCTTATCTGAGATAATTTAATGGCTTAATGGCAGTCCCTTTATCTGGGGGTCATAATTAAGCTTGTTTGATCAGTTTCCTAACAAGCACCTCTCCCGTATTTTTAGCTATGCCTATTTTTTCTCTGGGTATAGCAGCATTTTTGCTAATTAGTATTAACAATATTATTGTTAACAATTACTGGTAATGATAACAATCTCTTAAAAGGTTAGCATTTATCTGGAGGAAAAACACAAGCCAAAAAAGATGCAAGACTTTGAATTCAAATACATTCATAAGAGATTTTAACTGTGGTGTCTTTTTTGTTTGTTGGATTAAAATCTAACTCATATACATAATTGAATAAATTAATTTTCAGTTGAATCGTTTTTTTCTGGTACAAAATTAGCATCAATTTGAAAGCAAAGATGACTCCTGTCTTACAGTGCATTTACTGTCCCTTGTTATTGTCCTACTAATAAGCTACTCCTACTTTCACGGGAATTTTTTCAGCAAAAAATGGATTTTAAGACCTTTCTTTGACTGTTTAAAAACACAGGTGCCACAAAAATGATGCTTTACCTGTTAAAATTACTACAAAAAGAAACAACTAATTATATTTTAAATGTACTGATAATAGATATTTGAAAGGAAATCTTTTTAAGATTTTACTTTTTTTAATACAATGCAGTGACAAACAACTGCAATAAATATGGGTTGGTTGGTTTGTTTTTTTGTTTTGTTTTGTTTGTTTGTTTTTAAGAAAGATCAAATTAAAAGTAACAAGTTCGGATTGGCCACATTCTTTCTTAATTATTGATGTAGTTTTCTTAATGAAATATCTTAGAGGCCACAAGGAGATGTGACTAGGTTATGTGATATTTAGGGAAACAGAATGACTGGCTGCAGAAAGACATCTGAAAACTTGATCACTTGTATATAGACACAAGAGGTATGGTTGCCATATGTGTGTATATTTACATAAATATATGGAAATGTGCATTTGTGTGGATTTGCACATCTATATGTGAGGTTCTGTAATACATATTTTATTTGCTGTATACTTTAGTCATATACATAATTATGTATTTATTTATGTATTCACAGATTTATTAAAGTTTGTCATTAGAATAGGTCTTATTTATCTTTTGAAGAAAAAATTAATAGTGGGATAATGAATGCATATATCCAGCCTAAATTATTCAGGTACCATAATTAATACAGAAATACAAGATTCATTAAAGAGTGAGTCATTTCACTTACCTGAGTTGCTTGTTTTAGAACTGGATTAGTTGCCTTTCTTTCTCATGTCTAGAGATAAATTCCCCAGGTGATGTGGCTAAACTTGTCAAATGTGGCTAAAATGGTTGAAGGCTAGACGAGATGAATTCCGCCCACATGGATGAAAGAAATGATAGATTTCAGAATGAGAATTTTGAATACTTTCTTGTAAAGAAAATTACCTCCCTATTTTTGCAAACTGAAGAACTGTCACAGAAGAAGTATTATATACGTGTGTGTATAAATATATTTTGTGCCTCATGTAGAAAAAGGGTCACCTGAGAACTCTGAATACATCAACTTTTTCCACTGGATATTACCAAATAACCCATAGTAATATTGGTTAAATAGGCAAAGACTTGCAGGCAACCCCAAAGAAAATCAAAACCAAAAGCCAACACATCTGTTTGTTCTCCTGTCCTGATAATGCAAGTTTACTGACTTTTGATGAGTTTTGCAGGTGGATAAGAAATGGCTTGTGTTCAGCTGTTTGAGTCTAGCAAGCATGAATTTGACCTTAAGCTTGCTATCTGGCCAAGGGTATGGCAGAGGAATTTACTTGGAGTATTGCAGACTATAGTCTCGAATGAGCTTTGTTCCACATGAAAACCTTGGTCCAGTTCTTGATGAAATCAGTGAGAAAATTTTCACTGACTGTGATGGGATCAGGGTGAATGTGCCAGCTGTATTTGAGCTGCAGCTGGCAGGTGCCTGGGAAACTGAAATTTTACTGAGCTATGAAACAAGCAAAATGTGTGAAAGATAGAAGTGACAAGGTGTAAGGGAGATTGCACTATAGCACAGTGAAATCCTTACCCAGTATCTGCAGCTAAGGCCATTGACATTGGGGTGCTGAGCTGACGCTGGGAGGCCTCTATGAGATAAGCTCACAGAGTCACCAAGATGTGTGCTTTACACATCTAACATCACAGATAACTATCCAAAACTAACAAGACAGAAACATTTCTCAATGCATATTATTTTTGTTGTTGTCAGTGTGTGGCATTTTTTGTAGATTTTTTCCACCACTAGAACAAATTGTTAAGGATATATAAAATAAGAATCTTTGCCCAGCTCACAGTGAGAACAGAGACAGCATCATGCAGTCACCACTGTGTTATGTTGTTAGTTGCTCACCAGTTACTGCCAGATATAATAGAGCCAAATAAATCTACAAGATCAAAATCATCATGAACCTTGTGAAATGCTGTGAAATGCTGAAACCTTAGTTTTAGGTTCACCAAAGGTTTCAGTGAAACTTGCTGTTGTCACTATAGAAAACAATAATTATCCTAAATATATTTCATTGTTTTAACTTCGGCTGTTACTTGTCACTATTTGCAGAAATAATGCTCATTCTAAAAAGAAATCATAGGTATTATAAAACAGCTGCTCATCTGCCTAAAAAAATGAAATAAATTTTCTGTTAGTAATGCAACTTATTGTTTTTTTGTCTCTGGGTTCATGGTGAGGATTAGAACAGGATTAAATTTGGAGGTCTGATTTTGTGTAGTTTTACACGAAAATTATCATTGTCTGGTAACATGTTCAGTCCCATTGTTCTAGCATTTGTAGCTTTAATAACATGATTTTTGTTGGCTATATGAATATATAAATCTATATATATAGATTTATATATATAAATATAAACATATCGGTATACACATACATAGATACTGATATACAAACCCATAAATTCTCACTTGTTCTTTGATGTACAAACAATTTTCAAGAATCTATTTTCACCCACAAACAGGCTTGTTATTACTGAAAAACAGTCCCAAATGTGATTTGAATACTTCCATTACAAAGACAAATTTTTTTCCCACTAGAATGTAAATGTTGTTTTCACTAGATTGGATCCAATTATATATGTATAACAAACAATCTCCTTGATATTTAAGACATTTTTTATTACATTACAAAAATTTTGCATAATATGGTCTTCTCATGCGAACTCTGGAATTCTGTTTTTGGCTCTTTCACTGATTTACTATTTTATTATAGAGAAACCTTTTAATCTTTCTGAACTTCAGTTTATTCATTTGAAGTAGATGAGGAGACAAGTATGATTTAATTGATGTTTATAAAGCACTTTAATACCTTGTAATGAAAAACTGACAGAAGTGATAAATATTATTAGAGGTACAATCCTTCACTTTGCTCCAGTTTTTGCCAAAAATCTATAAGTTATTACTAAATTTAGGATTATCTGCTTTACTCCTTTTCATAGTCAGAATTGTTCAAAATGTTGTAGCATTATGTATTTTCATAATCAAATCACCATTTTCACACACACAAATAAAATACTGTGGGCATGATGTGGTTCTTAAAAGGTGAGTTTTTCATTAAATATTTTCTGTAATTTCATGATGCTCTTATTAAATTCCAAAATCTGCAATTCCCTGTGTATTTGCAGACTGTTGTATCCATATGAAATCCCAGTAGTATATGGCTCAAAGCATTCAGCAGAGAAATCTATTGACAATTCAGTTGTGAGATGGACGATGGAGTAAGAATGTGCCACATAAACCAGCATTCTGTGATCTGTATACACAAGAATGAATATATATATATAAAATCTGATATATATAGCAATCTATGTACAGCAAAGTTTTTGTTTTCCTTAAAAAAAGAAAGTAATAATCAGTTTGCAGTGTTCAATTGTGCAGTTTCTCCCATGATAACCTAATTGCAAATTTGCAGATTACCACAGCCACTGGAGCTGTGGTACCAACATCTAATACTGTAACTTGAGAATGGACAGGTCAATGAGACAGATCGAAACTTGATTTCTCATGCTTAAATATGGTCCATTAACCATCTTCCTTGGGGAAAAATATCTAAAGTTTTCTTCTACAGTAGTTCTTCATACCCAATGGGGGTCCTAACAAGGTGAGGGGGAGGACACTAACTCATTTTCTGATCAGAGCTTTTTCTTAGATTTCAAGCAGTAATTTACTGTTAAGGAACAGGACACAAAAGATACTACCATCACAACTGTATTGTTATTTCCATGTAATTTCTATTGTGCTGCTAGGGGAAGCAATATCTCTCTCAGGGATTGAGGGAGATGACAAGTTGGAGAGGGTTATTAATTACCAGTTACTATTCATGGGTTTTCTGTTTAAATGTGCAGGAATATGAGATTTGGATGTGAAATCAAGCTCATATCTCCCAGGCAGCTGTGCTGCACTAGAAATACATAATTTAGAGTACTTCTACCTTCAAGCTCTTGCATGTCATTTTAATGGCTCATTGACAAAATGATGCAGTGGGAAGAGCAAAAAAAATTAACTCCTCCCAGATGAGCATCAGAAACAGAGATCATTCCTCTATTCATAAATCTCTGGAGGTATACTGTTTAGAAAGAAACAGTGAAGAAGGAAATTGCAAGTTGTAGGTATTAAGTAAAAAATAAGTCACTATAGTTCCTTTGGTAGGTGTCAGCTATGTCGTGTAGCACATAAACCCATGTTGACCTTTAGTTCCTGAGTAGACTGGGGAAAGTCAGCTGCAGTTGCTCACATGTTTACAAATCTAAACCTGCCCTTGGCAAAGAGAATCTCTCTATATGATTTTTGTGACAAGTGAAATAATTTTCATGTCTTTCCCACTGCAATTTCAATAGTTAGGAAACTGTTATCATATTCTAAATCTTCACATTTTGCTTAGAAAAGTCCTGCCAGGGACAACATGTGAAACATTATAACTTACATTTCAGAAAAGGAGCCAGAATCTCAGGGAGAAGATATGAAACTTCACTCTCGTCAAGATTCTTTCTCAAACACAAGAAAACTGATACACTGCTATGAAGAACCGTGGTTAGAAGTTAAAAGAAGGCCACCATGAAGGGTCAAAACCCCAATGCTTGTTGTTATTGAAAGTAGTTCATACTTTATCAAGGCAAAACATATCAGTAGAACTGGCAAAAAAAACCAAAAGATTTCTCATGTTGTGAAAAGATTATAAAGATAGGACTTTACTGTGAAGCTGTCCTGGGTAGTACTGAGGAAAAACTCAAACTACTCCCTTATAATTCAACTTTAGTTATCACATTGACCCTTTTCTTGTTGGTCTTATGTCTGTTTGTTTTTGTTTTTTTTTAATTCCACAAATCTCTCTATCTCAATACTATTATTGAATTAGTAATAACAGCTTCAGAATGCTCAGCTAGACCTCTTCCTCACCTCCTTTGAATAATCTTTTTTTTTTTTTTTTGCAAGCAGAAAAGTCGCTGTTTGTCGCACAGCACATTTATTTGAGTCTAAATTTATCCTTTTACGTGGCCAAAATAACTCACGAGGAACATCAGAATTCCTATCCATAGTTTATCTTTCACTCATTGACTGAAAAATATAATTACTTCTGTGCAAAATGAGGTGATGATAATTTTTTTCACAAAATCTGAAGGTCTCAGAAACAAAATACCTACTGGTTGTCCATATTGTACATTGCTTTTACTACATGCATGTAAGGTTGGAGAAGCGTTTTCAGATTCCTAAAAGAGGGAAAAAAGATCTAAAGTTTTTGAAGGCTGGTGGCAATAACGGGTGATGGTTTGTATTTTGGTGTGAAGAATAAATACTGAAAACTACAAACTTCTTTCATTCCCTCTTCCAATTAAAACAAGTAGTTAATTCCTATAGAATTAGGACAAACCCTCATTTTATTGACAGTACTTTCCTCTCACCTGCAGGAAAGGAATGATTGCTACCAAATGGTAGTATAGGTGTGACTTGGCTGTGAAGTTTTCTGCAGTTGTTTCTCAGGCCATGTACATCAGTGGCAATTTCATCTACATAGAGACTGGAGTATCAAATATAGGACAGCAAACCTTCTGGTCAGTTTTCAAAGTTATAAAGTGTATATATTGCTGTTAAAGTGGACACTTTTGCAGTGTTTCTTCCTTTTCTGTGTTTGTATTACCAGTATATGATAGCACAACTAAAAATAGAATAAACATGTTCTGTACTAAAAATATTTTATAGTTTGAAGAGCTTCAAAGAGATTAAAGGTGAATCCACTTTTGATCTACTGAGTATTGGTGGATCAAAGTTTTCCTCCATGTTCTACTGCAATTAATTAGAGATTTTTAATTTAATTTGACTAGGGACATTCTTCATCTTCTTTTGAGATGTCACAATAAAGAAAACTCAAAACATGTCAAAAACATTTGTCAAAATTATTTTCACTGTTAGAAATCTGTGTAGCAACTCTGATACTGCTATTGGTGGACAGCTGAAGGAAGGGAAGTAATTCAATCCAAAAATTATAAGAGATGGAACCATTCTCAAGGCAATCTTTCTATTAAACAGAAGAGATAATTTCAAAATTTCATCAATGCTCTGCAATTTCTTTGCAATTGTCTGTTCAGCTCAAGGAAGTCATGATTCACGACTGATCAGTATTTGTCCTTTCTTTGTACCCATCAAGGAAGGGAAGGGAATAATGATACTTTGAATATTTAAAATATCATAACAGAATCAAATACCATCAAACAAAGAAATACAGATGACTTGTAGAATGGCCTAATTTTTGCAATTACATGATAAAATTCATTCAGAGCCACTGATATATTCAGATGCAAGTCTATTGATCACAAATCTGCCTCACTGTTATACTAACAGATGCACAGTTATTAATCTTGGAAAGATTCCACATTGCCTTTTTAGAAAGATCAGAGAAGCTAATTAAGGATGAACTTGTGTGGAGGAACTGCTCTGCCCATGCTACAAATGGACAAAAATGATGCCAGAATACCAGAACCTGTGAAACAAATACCAGGGAAAATAATTGTGCTATACATCCTAATCTTTTCGTTCTTCTTTGCTGTTTTAAGCCAGTATCTTTCTCAGATTATGTTTCCAGTGTAACAAGTGAAGCTCAGCAAATGCATGACACCTGCTAACTGTTCTCCTTCCCTTCTCAAGCTTGTCATTTACCAACCTTTGTTAAGTGGTCCAGTGGGTTGACACAGCAAAATTCATGCCAAAAGCTGCTGTCTACAAGAGCACTAATAGCTCAGCAATATGAGCCAGGGTTATTAAACTACATCCTAAGCAGTGTCTGGGCTATTTGGAAATATAAATAAATAATGAGGAAAATACAGAAAATCTGTGCTCAGAAAAGATTAGCATTCAGATTGTTGGGGTTCAGTTACTGCCAGGAACTGTATGATGCACCAAAGATACTATTTGTCTATTCATTTTGGAAGATAATATCTTAGATTTTTAGCAGATTTGGTGAGCAATAACAAAATTATATACTTCATAAATTAACCAAGTCAAAACCATATAACATATTATTATTATTATTATTATTATTATTATTATTATTATTATTATTATTATTTAATCATTCTTAAACCTGTTAAAACTCTTTTCATATATAGTTCATATACTTCTTTGGAGATGACTTCTTCAGACATTTAAATAGCAAGATGAGCCATTAGCAACAAAGTAACTAGATTTGTGTTGAGTAAACAACAAAATTCCCTAGAAAAGGAATATGGGGCAATTGTTACCACCATTTTGGTCATTTAAGTGTTGGTAATGCTCTTTTTTTTTTTTCTTTCCCTTTTTCTCTCATGATTAGGACTAACCTTAAGAATATGGAGGTAAGTGATTTCTTGGGCTTTAAAGATCCAGGGATGCTCCTCCCACGAACATCCTTTTTCTCTGTATCATATCTGAAGGAACTAACTCCTCCTTCCTCCACAGGGCAAGGATTTAAAATCATCCAGCATGTAGTAAAAGTTCAGAGACATTACACAAACTATTCTTGCAGTATACTTGTAGTACTACATAACTGCTGTAGTAACATTTTCAGAATGACAACAGTGTTCTACATTGGTTTTTTTTTTAATGACAGAGCTTATGAAATTTCTGGGAGATCACTGACATTTGTATGGTAGAGGCTTTAAGATATCTGGCTGTGTGATTAAGGATATAGCACTTGCAATGATGGTGTCCTCAACTGGGGAGGTAAAATGTACAGTAGGATGGGGAAGATATATTCAAAATATTTGAGATCAGGATTGTAAAATTGCAGATGTTAAAGGACAAATTGGGGCTTGGCTTCTCAATTTTACTCAAGATCTTCCTTTGCCGAGGGTTGACTATGTTAAACTTACGTCACAATAATCTAAAAAACATGAGAGAGGAAAACAAGGGACTATGGCTACATTGGTGTACCAGCTTGGGTGCACTCAGCCCTGAAGAGTATGGTAAGTGATTTTGCCCATAGGATCCATGTTTGTAATTCATCTGTTTTACTTAGCTCAAAAGATTATAAATTCTCACAGCAGTTTGTTTTGTTTTGCTGGGAAGTGGAAAGAAAATAGGAAGAAGTAAAGGGCGGGGAAGCATGTAAGGCAAGATTGATTTTGGAGTCTGTAATGGCAGGTTTATTGATTCTGACTCATGAAGTATGAAGTTATAGATTTGTGTGATGTTACAAAGCCAGCTAAAATGGCTACATAATGTCACACACTACCCAAGTACTCGTCAATTAAATTCTTGCTTTATTTCTTTTTTGCTGTTTAATGTACATTGCAGACATGATTTAACAGCTGGATCAACCATTCAGCCTCTTTTTTGTAGTAGCAAACAATATTGTGTACTCTACAAAAGTAGGAGCATAAGAGCTATATGATTCTCCTAAAAATAAGATTTTAACATCAAAAATAAGAAGAGAGATGGCAGCGGCATTTACGTATTTTTAAACATTTCTAGTTAAATGCAAATTATTCCGTATTGAATAAAATTTTTTCATTACTATAAATAAAAAAATAAATGTACTGTTATGTCTTGTGTTTACTGGTGCTTTGTCTGGGAGGATAAGTTCAAACAAAATTCAAAAAGACCTTATGTAGGAAAAAAAGGTGTCATAGGTGGTATTTAGTCTTCCAGAGGTATTTCAGTTAAACATCATGATGACAGATTTTCAGGGAAAAAAAATCTTTCAGCTTGGCTTATGTGCTGACTTTAGAGACTTTAGAGTCTCTTTAGAGAGAACAAGAGTGATATTTGAGTCCCAGAGTAAGCTGTTTGTGTAATTTAGGCTTTGGGTGTTTTTCTTTTCACTGACAGTAGACTTGTCCAGATACCCAAATATTAGCCAAGATGATCCAAAATTCTCATTCCTAATTCAATTTGGGGTGCAAACGTATCTGTAATGCTTATGTCTGACACCTCTAGAAGGTGGTATGAATACAGTAGTTTACTATTTTTTTTAAGTGTGATGGCTGTAGGAAAAATTGCTTTAGAAAACAAATGAGACAATATAGAGTCTTCAAAAGATATATTTTTTCTACTATGTTTGTCTGAAGCAAAGATGAAGACCATTAAAAGACTATATGGTTCCACAAACATGTAGTGATGAATCTTTACAAGACCCTTTAGAAATCTATATTCATGACTGAGCAACACTGCACAACTATCTGCCCTGTTCAGCTTGTTAACATGGATCTAGCTGATGTGGCTAGAGTATAATCATATATAAACACTTTTTACAGTTGGACAAAAATTAATTGTTTCTTATACTAGTAAATATTTCTCTCTATGTTTCTAGAAATGTTTACTGAAGCATTATTTCCTTATTCCTGTGCATGCAGATGTACACACACAAATGCACAAACACATACACACTCCTCTGAATACAAAAACCTCTTAAATACAGAGAAAGCATGAAACTGAGAGAAAGCTATTACTGTTATCCCTATTTCTGGGTTGAACTTGAAGACATGAAGACAATTACTTGTGATGTTCCACAGCAAATCTGAACAATTAGAACTAACTATTCTGTATCCCTGTCTGGTAGATTTGAGATTTTCATTCATCTCCACGTTACAGGAACAATCATGGAAACTCTCCCAATGGATCAGACTGTCTGTTTCCATAAGGACGTTGTTAAAACATACTAAAGCCTTGTACATCCAGGTTTCTTTCTTGCAACAACCAGGATACAGAAAGTGGGTGTGTGACACGGCCAGAAACTGCACCATCAGCTCAGATACACTTATGGGTCCCTGAGGTCAGATGCCACTCATGGGTATCCCAGTCCAGACAAGATCCAGAAATCCTTTCTGCATCTGTGCTGTTCATATTCTAGCAGAATAAAAATTATATTTGAGGGAAATGTAACTCCAGAGGTAGCAATCAGTATAATTCCCTTAAAACTACTACTTGGCATACAGGTCATAAAAAAAATAGGTTTGTTTACAAATACATTCCAGAAGCATTTCATTTAGCTGTGTAAACTCCATGGCACTCAATGTGAAAAACTACATGCAAATTGTTCTCTATTCCAACAGATTTATGTGAAGATTCATACCCATATAAATTGATTTCCTTATCCAGTGAAGTCCCCTCCTCAGCAAAATCTTACCACTATAGTAAAGTGAAAAAATGTTAAGGTTTTGTAGAACAATTATGTGGATATGTAGACTAATTTGGATCAAAAGATTTTCTAGTTGTCTCAATTTGAATATGACAGGGTAAGTGGAACACACAAGAAGTCCCAGAATTTTCAAAGATATATTTCTCAAATGAGATCTGGACAGATACCTATTTGACCTTCAATTTGTCTCAAGGAAACATGGACTACAATTTATGAATTCCTATCTCTGCATCTTATATATGTTTCATTAGGCTTCGCTGCTCCAGAGCAAGAAGAATCTGCTTCTGTAAGTGTTCCTTTTAAATGGATGAAAAAAACAGTGAGTAGGTTTTGAGTAAATTTTATACATTCAGTTTTTCAGTTAATGGATTTGAAGTCACTCCTGCATTTCACTACCATCTGATGAACAAATTTACAAGCTTCTCACTGCAATTTAAAAAAGAAGTTGTTGTAATGTAACTTTTATGCAGGAGCAAAGCAAGAACAGTACTTACATGATGTTTCACAAAATAAAATTTGCTCACACCAACTTGTGTCTAGCTGTTAACTACCACAGCAGAGGCTAATGTAGAGAAAGAGATCACTTATAGGAAATGAAAGAAAACATAATGGATGATTGGATGATAAACATTTTATTAAAAGTGACTTTTGATATTTGAGATATCCCACTCTAGGTGGGTTGGGTAAGTGAGGTAAAAATACATTTATTCGGTGAAGAATTTATTCATTTTCCAGAAAGCAAAATGTAATTTTTTGCTATCTCTGTAACCCACCTATCTAATATGGATCTCCCTGGTTTTTTCATTGAATTATGATAACTAAAGTCACAGTAACTATGAAAGCAAATTTGGAAATGGAATGAAAATTCTAGGAACATGAAGGGAACTTACACCTAATTTGCTATTTCCCTCCAAAATTTCTATGAAAATAATCCTTCAGTTTCAGTAGAATCTGAAGACAACAAAAAAACGCAGAGAAGCTGAAGAAACTTCAGGATCAAATTCCAACTGATTTTTATATACTCTTTTTGGACCTGGTTCTCAATTAGTCATATATGATGAGAGCATGATGAAGCTGAGGAAATTATTCATTTACTGTTGCTGCACTTGCAAAGCGTATAGATTGCATCGTTATCTAAATTGCTTCTGCCAAACCTGACAGGTCCTATGTGACGCCAGGTTGTTTTAGGTGAAATGGAAGAACAGTTGTTCACTTCTCCTTTTCCCTAGCCAGTCTCTATGCAAAACAACTGAGCTAGCTCACAGTGAGAGCATAGGTATGCAGTGATGAACCTCAGCAGTAACACACATTAACTCCTTGGACACCAAAAGAAACAGAAAAGGAACTGAGTCTGTGAACTACAATGCCTCCAGTGGTTGTGGTGGGAGTGGGCACACTCTTCACTCAGAGCTGTGCCTAAATTCAAAATCTGTCCCTTTGTAGTCTTGCATGGATCTCATCCATTTAATATTGTATACCATGAACCACAACTATAATCTTGCACTGAAGGGAAAAAGGAAAAAAAAATATATTCAAAAGAAAGTTCTCTTTCTGGTTTTGGGATTTTTTGAAACATCTGAGTAAGTTAAATAAATGTCATGGATCAGACCCACAGCTTGTGTAAATCAGCTCCACTCGATTGATTTCAGTTTAGCTGAGAATCTGGCCTAGCAATTTTTAAGTCAAACAACATAATCTGATTTGCATGAAATGTTACATGCAAGAATGAACTGGGAAACACAAAGTGGGATCCTTTTATTCAGCTTTTTAATTACTTTTACATAATTCTACAAGGCAGAGATTATTACATTCAGAGGACAATGTTTGATCCCCTTTGGTTAATTTAAATCTCATTTAAAAGTTCCTGTGGGAGGGTTTTGGATCAGAATGTCTGACACCACAATCATGTTTTCACCAATGGAAGTAAAAGCATTCAAGATACCCAAGACAAAATAAACAAATCCAGTTTTAAAATTGAAATACTATTCAACAGCAAACTACACACATATATTTACTAATTTTTCTCATACAATTCTTATGAGACGAATCAAGACTTCTCTTCAAGTTACATATGAGAAAACTCAGAGTGGCAGAATGAATTGCTCACTGTTACAGCAAGGTCATTTTCAGATGCAAAAAATTCCACTGTTCTTTCACTTTTCCAGCATTTCTAAATTACTCATTCTATGCATAATTCATTAGTTGTGTTTCTGTTTCTGGTATATTCATCTTCCTCACCTGTATGTCTTCTCCCCCCTGTACAGCACACAAAAGGTGATTTTGTATGATCTATTTTCAAAAATAAATGAGTTTATATACAGAAACACATATAAGAAGACTTTATATCTGTATGAAGACAAATAGGATGATTAGGATTAAATTTTAAAACTGTTAAGTGTTCTTTAGATAGTGTGTTTTATTGTTCATATCTTTTCTTACTTTTTATTTTTATTTTAAAAGACTTTATATACTGGATTAGGAGCACGGGCACCTCAGAATGATTTTTATTTGGTTATAAGTATGTGCAGACATATCCCTAACTGCTCAACTTTTGTCAGAGCTTCTCACACTTCACATCCACTCTAGCCTGTTTATCTTTTGATGTAGTTCCTTGGCTTACAATTTTTTATGTCCAGGTTACATTATATTTTTACATTGAGGATGGCCAGGAAAGTCCTTTATAATACATGACACAAGTGAATAATATATAACTTACACATTCTATCAGCTGCATTGTCCCAAGTAGTTCAAAATATACAGTCTTAAAACTAGCTGAACTCTCATCATGCTCAGGCATGTCTTGAGAAAAATTAGAAACCAGACTTCTAAAAGTATTTTCTAAATAGTCAAAGCATATATCTACCTTGAAAGTAGCCGCGATAGACAAGATGAAGCTCAGAAGACCTGATGAAATAACAGTGGACAACAAGGGGGAAATAGAACCTCTGGAAATACTTTTAATATCTGTACGAATTCTGTAAGAATATGACAGCATTTTTGAGAGCAACTTGACTCTTACTAAAAGTTGCCACAGCTGATAATTTTCCATAAAGGATTACAATAAATTAAATAATTTGTTGAGCAAATAAACTAGCATGGCTGGTGCCCAGGAACCCATTGTGAGGTCCTTTGACTTCATGCATGTCCTGGTGTTCAACCAAGAAAAGATTCACACAGGGCAGCCAAGAACTGCATTACCCGGCAAATTTGGAGATTACACAGAAACCTTAGGTGGTCAGATAAACAGAAAATGCTGTGCAGGACAGCTCTGCCAGCAGCCAGCAGGAAAAAGCTGCATATGGGAACTCCATTAATAACACTTTTTCTTTTATCACAATTCAGCAATGAGGACAAGAGAAATAATCTGTATCCTTGTGAGTGTCTGTGTGCTGGGTATGCAAATGGGTAAGCAATCATTTAGTCAAGAAAAAACCTCTTTGGGTGGGACTCAATTTGAGACTAAGACCCTTAAACCTAGGTGTCCATCTTAAGGTCTCTATATCACTAGTAGAACACTCAATGAACATCTTGTCAGTACACTTGGTGGGAATGAATGGTTCTGCTAAGTTTAAATTTGATTTCTAGATTTTACTTAAACACAGGTGTCTGGAGGCACTTTAGGAGTACTTTTTAACTTAGTATCCATCCAGGTAAATGATAAACCATAGGTTTCATGTCATATCTGCCAGCCCATGCAAAGGCATTGGACACATATAGTACACAGATAGTACACATTGGATACATAGTAAACTGTTACTCTCTTATAGCTGAGACATTTACCTGAGCTGACAGTTCTAACACAGGATCCTTGGGAGACATGCATTCCTGCAGCAGTGGATGGAAGCCATGTAGAAGTGAGAATATGACTTCTCAAATGGTTCTGGATGCTTCAGGAAAGTACCCTGGAGTCTTTCAGTTGTCTCTTGTATTTTCCCATTTTGCCATGCACGGTGGTGTCCCAACAAAGGTGACAGGAGTGAAGGACTGGAGGGAGGCAATGCAATGAGGAACAGCTCTGTGATTTTGTCTTTCTTTGTTTCCATCACAATGCCTTCCCTGGTTATGCATTTCCTTTTAGAGGTATGTCGTTCTTCCCAGTCCATTAAAATGTGTCAGAAAATAATTCTTCTCTAAGTCTGCTTTCCAGTCTATCTGCTAGAACAGATAGCTGACTCATTAATAAATCTTCCACATTTTTTTACACAAGTAATTCATCTGTATGATTAGGAATAATTAGATAACTTATAATTGTATTGAACTTTACAACTATCAGCTAACCAATCTTCCTGACATTCTTGTGGAGATATAATTAAAAAGTCTACAACCTATGTATAAGAGTATTTCTTATTTTAAATACAAACAACACCTTCTAGTTAAGCAAGTAAATATTTTAAATTTTTGGCTACTTTTATGTTTTATCTCATTATTCCCATTTTGAAAGGTGAAAGGCAAAGGGACAACAAGGAATATAAAACTGGTTTCTATGTTAATGGGAAGCTCCGCATACTGAAAATTAACTTGGATTTCATGAGAGGTATTGAAAAATTGAAGAAGCAAAATTTGAAAACTATTGTTAATGTGTTTCTTTTAGTCTTTTTTTTTTTTTCCACTATAGTAACAATCCAGCTAACTGAAAATACAATGGGGAAAAAAACCAGCTCCTGTCAAAAATCATATAGTCATATGGCAAAAATGTGATATCTAAATAAAGTTTTTTTCCTTTAGGATCACATAAGATAACTCAAGTCTTAATGTTGGAATTTATCTCACTCCTTTTCTTATTCAAAATGAAAAAAAAAGAGAATTAAAGTTAAAATTGGGCAATAAATACTTAGCAAAGTATGAAAAAATGCAGTAAAACAACCTACTTAGACTTAAATGGAGCACAATTTTATCTTTTCATTCAGCAAAGGATATGAAAAACATATAAGTGAAAGGAAAGCATACTAAGAATCAAAACAATTTTTCTACTTAAAATTAGCAGCTGGAGAATTAAAATTTGGCTTAGTATTAGCAAATTGTTTATTGGTCTTAACACTAGAGATAGTCCCACAGCATCAACTGTAATCAGAGATCTGTTTACAAAGCTAATTTATTCAATTTATTCATTTCTTTCCCTTCTCATAAAAAACAAATGCTTTCCCTATTGCTGCTTCAAAGTCTTACTCTTATAAAATTGTGATTGTGGTGGAAAAAAATAAAATTAAAAGAGCTTAGACTTTTAGACTGGTTAAATTTCATTAAAAAACTCACAGCTGACAAATATTTGTGAATCTGAAGGGATTTAAGAATATTACTCAATTATAAATTCACCAGAGATTTATCTGAAAGCAAAAAACACACATATAAAAAGCAATTTCATAACATAAAAACAATTGGGTAGCATTGTGAGAGTATTTCCATGTTCTGTTCCTATTCTCTGCCCTTATCACAATTTTTGCTGCTTGTACGGTCCAGGATTCCAAAGCTCAACCTTTAAAACGAACTGTAAGAGCTAGTATGTTATCAGAAGACATTATCTGATAATATCTGTCCAACAGTCAGGAAGGAAAAAGAAAGTTAGCAGCAGGGAACTGGATTAAGGCCAGTGGTACAAATAATAAAAAAAGAGTATCCCATATACTGGCGTCAAGCAGCTTTTAACTTGTCAAGTGGGCTGTGAAGGCATCCTTACAAATGCATGTGACACACTTATCATCTAAGGTCCAAAGTGCATAGATGTATCATGGCTTACAGTGAAATAAGAAACCACAGTGCTTTTCCCCACAGGTTGCCCCACATTTGACTGCTTCCAGGCTGGAAAGCAGGAGCTGTACATCTACAACTTCCCTGAGCCCCAGCCTGTAGTAAAAAGCTAACAAATGCAAGGACAGAATGACGGCATGTGGGCTGATGAGGGAAGCATGACTAGGAAGATACAGACCAGTGCCTACACACTGTCTGCTGATTGATATGCTTGAAATATTGGCTTTAACACCATCTCATTTGGTTGGCAGCAAGGACCAAGTTTTGTCTGCACTGAGAATACACTAGTGTGCTTTCAGATCTTGTATTTGATAAATCTTTCTGCGTTTGCACAAACAAGATCTTCAAGCAAGCACGGAGCACTACTGGAGTTCACCAAAATCTACTGTAGCTCAGCAGCTAAGGTGAGGCAGGCGGAAGATCAGTTTAGTGTGACACCTGACCCAATACTCATATATATAACTATACATACATATACATACATACACACAATCTGTATGTATACATGTAACTTTTAAAAGTAAGGGTGCATCTTTCTGTTATTTTTCAGATCCATTTTTGCATTCTATGGCCAAGACAGGTCTGTCAGATGAAAGGAGGAATAATTCACATCCTTTTAGCTGGTCTTACAGGGGATTTCTTTCTTCCATTTGAATATCTAGTGATTGGTGAACAAGCCTCTGCAGCTCAGCAGAGAATCCTCGAGTGGCTTCTGGTGTTATTTTGATGGTATTAAGACAATAGTGCATTATAGCATGATATGTTGGGCTTTTTTGTCTGAACTCTTCCTTTCTTTCTGAAGGAATGCTTATGCTTCCTAAATTGGAATAAGTCTTTTAACTTAGAATAGAATGTGTCGACAGGAATCTCTTTCATTTTTTTCAGCTTTGAAACTAAGTGCATTAAATGGAATTGTAGTATTTTTTAGTGATGGAAGATTTGGGATTATGCGTTTTTCTTTCAGAAAGCAAAATGCTTTTTATCAAAGACGTTTTCACAGTAACATATTAAAGAAAAAATTGGACTATTTGTCTGAAGTAATTCAACTATTTGCAAATTTAACTACATAATAATGTTCAGTAACAAAGCTGGACATGGTCAGCAATATCTTCTTGTTAATAAATATATAAGACAGCATGCTATTTTTCTGAGACGTATTATATGACTTGAAATAAAAAGGTAAATATGTTTAATCTAAAAAAAAGTGTTTAAAATTCAAACTAGATAATAATTTTAAACAATATTCCTAATAATACAGTGATATAAGTGTCAGGGAAAGATATATATTTTTTTTCCTTGCATCTGTGAGTAATATTTTCACAAGGTTACATGTGAAAAAGTCCATAAAGCGGGAATGGTGTGTCTAGGTTCACATTTGTGATTCTGAAAATCCGCATTCAACTGATACCTGGTTGTCAGATTGCCAAAGCATATAGACATGTTAGCACTTAAAATTAACATTCCTCTGCATTCCCAGTTTAGGTTCTGTTTTTATGTACCAGAGCAGCTCTACATCTCCCATTCAAAATCTAGAAAGTAATTTTTTCTCCACTTGAGTCCACTGCACACCAGCATTAGGCAACTGCACTACACAGAACACTGAAGTGGCTACCATTTTCTTTTAAAACCCAACCACAGAGTGGGTAAAAAAGAAGTAACCCTTTTACAATAACTTTCTCTGCACTGTATCCAAGGCATAAATCCAAACATGACTGTGGAAACATTAGAGAGATCATTTAGTGGGATAAGGGTGAAAAGTAAGGTCTTAAAATTTAAGATCTATTTAAGGAATCATTATTTTCTTACATTACAGGCTCATTCTTAAAAATATATAAATGTTCTTTGAAAATGATTTGGAGTCCAGGTGTCCCTAACCTGGAGCAAGTGCTTTAAGGATTAGAGAGAGTTCAGCCACATTCTTTGTCTTGCTCTCTGAAACACTAATTCGCCCCAGAGTAGCTCAGGCTGATCCTGAGTAGCCAGTTATCTGGTGCATAAATTACATTCCTAATTGCAGGACCCATACCTCTGAAACCCCTTACACTACTGAAGCTCCAGTACCCACATCCATATCCTTCAGTGTAAGCATTTGAATTATCAGAATTAACTGCAGCAAGATTCTTCATCTGGCTGTAGATTTTAATTAAAAATCTAGACTGTGTATTGTCTTGCTAAGATCATATCTTACATATTCAGAATTCTAAATGAGTAGTTGCTTCCCAGTCCATCTGTGAATCATAAAGGGGCTTAGGTGGGAACCAGGTGCTACTTTCAAACATATGTTAGAGCTTAGATTTAAGCACATTACAAACTTTATCTTCCACACCAGAGATGTCTAGATTTTCATGCCACCATCTCAAGTGAAAAGAACGATCTCAGATATAAATGTTTTAAATTCTGTATGAGTATCAGGTTAGAGAGAATTAGGCAGTCTGAGTGTCAACCTGTATGATAAAGGACATTTTTTACAGCTTTAAATTTCATCACACAAGAGAAATAGCTTTCCTTTTCAGTCACTTTCAGTCTTCTTTTTTTTTTTTTTTTAACTTTTGTATCTGGCAAGAGCACAAATAATAAATAAATAAACACTGCTTTACTGTTCAATTTGTAAATCTATTGAACATTTCTCTAATCAGCTTCACATTTAATGAAAGAGGTGAGAACGGCAATGACAGTTTAGATGGCAGTAAAAAATCTGCAATGCTCTTTGCCTGTGAACATACTATCCTGAACAAATATGTACAAATCTTTCCCTCTGTGGTGGTTTGACTCCCCGATAAATGCTTAGTGTCCAGCAAAACTGTTTCAAGGCCTTTCTCCCCCCACACTTTTCACCTTCCAGAGGAAGGGAAAAGAAAATCAGCTAGGAATTTACGACTAGAGATAACAACCGAAAGAGGAGCTTTGATTAATACCACGGGCAAAGCAGAACTTAGAATAATGCTTAATTTATTACTAACAAACTAAAACTAAAAATAAGAAACAGAAACAGGTTAGTAAACACTTTTACACCACCACCCCTTNAACAAATATAAACCCATGACACCCTCCAAGTGAAAAAAAAAAAAAAGGAAAAGATAGTGATGAAGAAATTTGTGGATGACCACACATACCCCAGTTGTGAGTGGATGCTCACTAAGTCTAGAAAGAGCATCAACTTAGCCCTGATTCATCTTCATGCTTGGGAGGACATTTTCAGGTGTATTACTTTGTTTATGGTGTTTAACATTGACTTCATGGAGGGCTTAATACATTCCTTCTGCTGAAAAAGATTAACCTTCTTCATTAGAGGTGACACAACTCATACTTATTGGCAATACTTTAACTGTAGCATTATGATATTTATGTGACATCATTGCATACAAAAGAGGCATAATGCAACCTACATAAATGGCCAGACAATGTTTCTTTTCTGTAGTAAGCTGCAGCTCACTCTCATGACAGAGTAAATGAATATACAAATGAAGGGTTTGTCTCTGTTTCACAGCGACTGTACAATAAATACTTCCCTGGGAATGTTAAGTGTCAACAGACATACATTTTCTATAAAATTGCTGTTTCATCTTTATGGAAGACATATCTTCCTCTAAATTTTTCTAAAAATTGTCACAGTGTATCTGCTTGCTTGCTTGCTCTTTGGATGCTTTTTTTTTAATCTTTTTTATTTTTTGAATACAGCTACATTTGTGAAAGATGCAAGTGGTGAGATATTAATAAAAGATTATGAGACTTCCATGTAACTGTGCCAGTTTGGATCATGTTCTTTCTCTCTCTTCCTCTCTATACACATACCACATGCATACATGTATATACAAAGATAGAGGTATTATAAATAGCAGATAAAAGCAAGATAAAAACATGTATAAACAGGATCCTGGTGACAATTCCTAGAAGCACCAGTTCTATCTATATAGATATGCCAGAAAGCTGTGTGCGCCTTCTTTCAGGTTCTGAGTGCACTAAATTTATACCCACACTTTGCATCTTATTGTCGAAAGGCTCGGTGTTCTTCTATTGATCACAGCAATTTTGTGTCAAGTTGCATGCACCTTGATATACCTATTAAGTCAACTTTATCCCCACCATTAAGTAGCAAAAAAAATTATTTCCAGGTCTATTAAATTGCTTTACCTTTTACAACCACTTCAAAAAGAAGGCAGAACAACTTTTTAACTAAGGTCATATAAGGTACAACATTTCTTCTTTTTTGTTGTTACACTATTTTTTTTTTATTATTATATTCTTGGATATGATCAATAAGGGAAAGCATGCTGCCTTTCTAGCAAACACTTGGAAAGTTTATTAGGACAGGAAGCTCCAGTTTTGCCTGGCTGTTGCCAGCAGATGTACTTGCCAATGAAACAAGAATGAGTAATGAGTTGCTATTACATGTCAGGGGTTTGTACCTGTGTCCAAAGAGAGAAGTTTTAGGAAAGGGATAGTTTTTGCATTGTTAAGACTGAGTAAAGTTGATGGGGACAAATGGCAAAACAATTTGTTTATTAAAATTTGGCTTCTAAAAACTATGCGCAAGCAAATAATTGACTGGGAGATGTTTCTGGTCTGGTCTGACTCTTGGCATCTTTTTACCTACATATGGTATAATTAGCGAATAAGGACTGTCTGCCAGTACTCCTGGAGAGTTTGAAGGTAGTTTAAGGCTTTTGTGTTTGGACACAGATTATATATAGTTCTTTAGGATGGGTAAGGTTGTCTCCAGGCAACCTGCTGAAATGGATAGAGACAATCAGGACCTCATTACATGACTACCCTAATAATAGTAATAGTAAATATCTTGCAAACCAGATCTCCTTATCCCCTGCTGACTCCCCCCAGTCTTCATTATACTCACAGAATCATAGAATACTTTGGGTTGGAAGAGACCTTAAAGATCATCTAGTTCCTATCCTCCTGCCATGGGCAAAGACACCTTACACTAGACCAAGTTGTTTAAAGCCCTGTCCAACCTAGTCCTGAACATTTCCAAGGGTGGAGCATTCTCAGCTTCTCTGGACAATCTGTTTCAGTATCTCACCACTCTCACAGTAAAGAATTTCTTCCTAATATCTAATTTAAACCTACAATCTTTCAGTTTAAAGCTATTCCACATTGTCCTATCACTACATTCCCCCTCTGGCTTCATTTTAGTCCCCCTTTAGGTACTGAAAGGCTGCTATTAGGTCTTCCTGGAGTCTTATTTTCTCCTAGCTGAACAATCCCAACTCTTCTAGCCTGTCTTCACAGGAGAGTTGCTCCATTCGTACTATCATCTTTGTGAATTCATTCATTTATTCATCTATTTTTTATTCTCCAAACCTACCAGCAAGATGTTGTTCAACCTGCTCTTATTTTTTTTTTTAATTCAAATTTTATTATCCTGGGCCTCACCTTGTTCTTAAAAGGTCAATTATGTTAACCAAAACCCAAACAATAAAAATGCATTTACTCTTAAATGCAAATGCTATCCTGTTAATATCTACACACATCCCTATTTTTTTATATTTCCTTAGGAAACGCACAGTGCTCCTCATTTAAGTAGGGAAGTCATAGCATTCTCCAATAGCCTGAAAGTTTTGATTTCACATTTGAAAGGCTATAGAGAGGAGAAATGCCTAGGACTGGAGGAAAATCTATGTCACTCCAGTCTTCAAAAAGGGGAAGAGGGAAGACTCGGGAAACTATGAGCCAGTCAGCTTCATCTCCATCCCTGGAAAGGTGATGGAAAAGATCATTCTGGTGGTCATCACCAAGCATGTAAAAGAAAAGGTAATTAGGAGTAGTCAACACTGGTTTAAGTGAGGAGAAATCATGCTTGACCAGTCTTCTGCTTGACCATGCCTGATAGCCTTCTATGCTGAAATGACTGGCTGGGCAGATGAGGTGAATTCTGCAAGGCTTTTGACACTATCTCCCACAACATTCTCATAGGTAAGGTCAGGAAGTGTGGGTTAGATGAGCAAACAGTGAGGTGGGTGGTGATCAGGGTGGTGATCATGATGCAGAGCCTAGTTGGAGGCCTTTAGTTAGTAGTGTTCCCCATGGGTCAGTACTGGGTCAAGTCTTGTTCAACTTATTCATCAGTGACCTGAGTGAAGAGACAAGTTTGCTGATGCTAAAAAATGGGGAGGAGTGCCTGATACACCTGTTCTGCCGTTCAGCAAGACCTGAAAAGATAAGAGTTGAACTCAGAGGAACATAATGAAGTTCCTCAAAGGCAAAAGCAGGGTCCTGCACCTGGGAAGGAATAATCTGGGGACTGACCTGCTGGATAGAATCTCTGTGGAAAAGGACCTAGGGTGTCCTGGTGGACAGCAAGTTGCCTATGAGTCAGCAGTGTGCCTTTGTGGCCAAGAAGGCCAATGGTGACCTGGGATGTGATCCTGCCCCCTCTACTCAACCCTAGTGAGCCCACATCTGGAATGCTGTGTCCAGTTCTGTGCTCCACAGTACAAGCCAGACATGAAGTTCCTGGAGTCCAACAAAGATGATTAGGGGACTGGGGAAGAGGTTGAAGAAGCTGGACCTGTTTAGAGACTAAATGATTGAGTCGATACCTTATAAATATATATAAGTATCTGAAGGGAGGGTGTCAAGGGGATGAAGGTATATTCTTCTTGGTAATGCCAAGTAACAGAGTGAGAGGCAGCAGGCAGAGACTGAAACACAGTAAGTTCAGCTGAATATGAGGAAAAACTTCATTACTGTGAAGATGATTGAGCACCGGAGCAGGCTGGAGCAGGCTGCCCAGAGAGTGGAGTGTCCTCCCAGAAGGTATTCAAAATGCCCCGGACACAATCTTGTGCAATCTGCTCTAAGTGAACCTTTTGAGCAGGAATATAGCACTACATGATCTCCAGAGGTCCCTTCCAATCTCAACCATTCTATGACTCTGTGATTTAATCTTGACTGAAAAGCAGGTAATTATGTGATAGAAGTGACTACTTGTTCTGGGTTGGTAACAGAGGAAAATGAGGTATAAAGTATGGTTTAATTTTTCAGATGAGTGGATTTACATTTACTTCCAATTTTCTTTTGTTTTCTTTTACATATTTTTAATACACAATATTCTTTTTCTAATGAGATACAAAAATCGAAAATATATTCATGACCTGGGAACATTAAGAAGCACTTCAAAACCTACTGACTTCAGTAAGTTTTAGGCTAGAAATGTCAATAAAACAATGGGAAAAAGACTGATGAATAAAGCTCATTCAGAGTGGGGTGAGGAAACTCTGTTCTAACAATGAAAGATATTTTTCAAGCCAAGATCTCTCACTTTTTTCCAAGTATATATTTGCGACCAGAAGCACAATAAAAGACATTGATACACATTGCGAAGTACTGTCCATCTACCAAACACCATTGAAATGCAGGAATTCTAACAATGTTTTTACAGATGAAAGCCTAGGAGTGATGTACTATGACATAGAAATGTTAATCTGAAGCTGTTTTCAATATACCAACCTATGGGTATGATACAGAATCAGGCCCACAAGGGAAATAAAGAAGACTTGAAAAACAGATTACAAGTATTACTACTATTCTATCTTTGAATAACCACAGTATACATATTCCCAATGTCTATCTGTGTTGTTACATCATTGTGTGAGATTTTACTGCTAGGAATAAGAAGTTGGAATGTCAGAAACTAGAATTTTCAATGCAGTAACATCAGTAGCAGAGTTACTCTTTCTCATTAGCAATATGTGTACAAAGAAGTAGATAATTTAACAAATCAAATATCTGTGCAGGAAATGTTTGCACATTTAGCACTATTTGAACCACAAAAAAAAATGGATTGTGTGACTATTTTCTAAGTTCAAGAACTAGTAAGTCCTAATTTGATGAGCAGTTTCAAGGAAAAAGAATTTTTCAGAGGCCTACCTCATAGCTGCTTAAAAATAAAATCTCTTATAAAAGAGAAGTACAGTAAACTAATGCCATAATTTTATTTTTTTCTCTGAAAGTAGTTCTTGTGTGAATTATTTCTAATTTTCATTATCTAAATATCAGCAGGTTTGTTGTTTTTGTTTTTGTTTTTGTTTTTTTAATTTTTAGCATATGTGTGTATTTGGGTTGTTATTAGCACATTGTATTTTTTCCTAATTTGATATGTCAGTGGCTTATATAGTTATAAAACCAAACAGGTTGCAACAAATATTTAGCATCCCAGAAAGCATGATGTTGTTAAGAAGTCTTTGTTACCTTCCTTACTTTAAATATATCTTAAAAGTACAATTTATTCTTTTCATTGGTAAATTATTGCATTTTCAACTATAATTAACATGAAGCCAACACATTACAAGTTATGAGTCTGAAAATTAAATGCTGCTATCCAAGAAGCTGAAGGATCAATATTAAATTATTTTAATATTCCATGATGCGATACCATTTCAATCCTACTTCTCTGGAGAGCCTTGTGCAGATTCAGCTGGGGTTGTCCACATGCACAGAAGTGCCTGTGTTTGCATAAGGGCTGGACCGCTAACATTTTGAATCAGGATATGTGAGAATATTGCTTTTTTCATTTTCAACAAAGATATTCACACAAAGTTTCCTTATTCAGCAACCTTAAAATTGAATGCCATGTTATACTCATGATGTTATTGGACATCGAGTATTCTGGTAAAGAGCTGGCATAATCCTGGATTGCACATCTGGTAGGTGTGGATGGAACTCATTAGAATAAGTCTTCCATAAATAATGTGCCAAAGCTTTGATATAACAAGTACTTATGCCTGATGGCAGCCATTTACTGCTTGCCAGTTCAAATGTGCTTCCAGTGTTGGAATTCATCCACACTGGTACTTGAAATATTGAGAATGAGCTCACAACATTCTGGAGGTGAAAGTTGAAGTAAGGGAGCCATATACTCAGTTGCTGTGAGCTGTGGCAGTTCTGGGGAAGTGAGCTGAAACACTTTACTTTGCAGCTGAAATTTTTGCCTGTATTCTTCCACTTTTAGCAAGCTTAGTCCTATTTTAGGGCAATTAATCATGGGACATATCACTCTAGAGAAGTGACCTTGAAAAGAGGCATTCCCTTAGAGAAAAGCCTGAAACAACAAGAGAGGAAGGACTTATGTGTTATCATAGAATAATAGAAGATCTGGAAAGAACCTTGAGGAGTCACCTACACTATCTTTCTGCTCCAAATGTATTTACCCCATTCCCAGTGGATACTCAACTAATCTGTTCATTAATCATTTATCATTAATCCCAGCCCAACAACATCAACCGAAAGTAGTATACATAGCTCCCCTAACATTTTTTCTCTTGATAGGGCATGTAAGCAAATGATTATCTTCCTTTCTGTTTGCAGATGCAAGAGAAGTGTTTAGCTGAGGTGCTGACAAGAGATTGAAATATTTAAATCTTCCCATGATTCTAGCGAAAAAGGACCACAGAATAATAATTCAGATTTTTTTTTATTTGTGATTCAGAGCTTAACCTTGTCTAAACACTGATCAAAAGGAGGCATCATTCCCTCCAGACATTTCATTATAATGTATTCTGATTATTTTCATTTTATTTCAAACATGCTGTCTTTTCCATAAAAATCTGTTCTTTTATGCTGCCACATATATATAAAATTGGTTTCCAAGTACTATTAAATGTCTCCTGTGTTTGCTCTGGCAATGACAAAAAACTTACAGAATTCAGTACTTGGCTTTCAGTACAGACATGTTAAAGAAAAAGAAGACTGAAATGAAATGCATAACAAACACAGAAAAGGCATTTAATATCCCTTGATAATATTTTCAGAGGATGTAGATTGTTTGGTAACATAAACAAAAAGATTTAGGCTCACAGGTGGTTTAGGCACTTCCAAAAAATTGATTTCACAGAAAAATCTTAAGAGAATAATTTTGGCCTTCAAATGAAATACTTAAATTAGATTTTAGCTGAATCATAATCAATGATCAGGACCTTACCCAACTAATTTCTCTTCCTAAACAGATAGCACATTTTTTATTTCTGTGTGGAGTAATTTCTTTTTATGTCTTTATGGCTTATTGAGCCACAGTTGATCAGAATATCCTCACCTGTGTAAGTGAACTGGAAAACTTTAAAATGCCAGTCTTCATTACACTTTAAAAATAGATATAAATAGCTCTTTTTTTTTTGCTTTTTGTTGTTATTGATACAGATTTTGCATGTATTTTCTTTTTAAATTTTTCACTTTTAGATCAGTCTTTATCAGGATTACTTGGGACCAGTACTGACATGACATTTAGCAAGATGAGAGCAGCAAAAACCATGTTCACCAACATAAAACAAATTTTACTCATTGACAATAATTGGTTCTTATTAAAATTGGCAAGAAAGATGAATCAAAGTAATTTTATTGGGATATCATAAAATTAATAGAGGGACATGGGAAAATTGCCTGGCTTAGAAAACAGGTGAAAGCCAGAGCTGCATGAGAAAAGAAGCATCTGATAAAAATTATCTATAACCCAAAGAGGAATGTTCATCCCTTGACTTGTATCATCAGTTATTAACTGTCTTTTGGATTTCTGCATTTGGATTTCTTGTCATGGTGACAAGTTTCCATTTTATTATCTCACCTGTTCACTGTATAATAGAACAATAAAGAGTAAGGTATTTTTTAGTTAATGGTGTTAATTTCTCAGACTCCCTCCACTTAAAACCCAGCTAAAAAGGAAACACTGTTCTGGTACTTACAGTAATAGTGGTTTCAGGCTCAGAGAGGCAGTGTGGAATTATAGGTTTACATATGAATTTGCCAACATATAAGTTGTCTCTAGTTCCTTTTAATTCAATAAATGTTCTCATTTACAGTTAGTCATAGTTTCCCTCTAATAAATTATTGTCATTTAATACTATACAGTTCAAAAAGAAGAAAGATACCGCAGAACTGCTGCTTAAGATTATCACAAGCATTCAACATCTATCCAAATATACTGCCTGTTAAATGAATAGCACAAAATCAACTGATTTTAAACAAATCATAGTTAGGCCAATGTCACAAGGTACTTCAGAAAATCCTGACTACCATTCTTTCTCTTCATCTTTTTGAATCCTCTGTGTGATTATGCAAACCTCATGGTATGGCAAGTCAGCTGTAGCTCAAACTATGAGCTGATGTTGAATGTACGTCTGCACTGGAAGACTAGTTCAATAATAAGGAGAGCAAGCACCTAGCATTTCACAAAATAATAAAAATCCTCCACAACCTTGCTTGTATTATGACTGACCTATTGTCACAGAAAATGAATGTAAATTCAGATAAAACATGTGTCAGCAAAGAGTTGCAGGATTTTCTGATTTTCGTTTTGGTTTGAGGCAATCAAAACTCAGTTCTGTACTATTGCATCTACTGAAATGAAGTGTACATACATATTAAAAAAAAGGTTATCTAGTTCAACATGATCCTTGTCATAAAACAAAAATTAAGATGACTTCTATATGCAAATCTTGATCTCTTTGGTACTGAAGCAAACAGTCCTTGTTTAACTAAAACATGCTTTGTATTTAGTAAAAGCAGAGCTTCCAGAAAAGCATCCTCTCTTGATTTGAAGATGAAGATTTAAAGATAAAATCTTTATTAGATTTTAAAATCCACAGTACCCTGTATTTCCATCTAGGATGACAACTATAAGTCTAAAGCCATTAAAAAAAGCTAAAAAAATAAGTCAACACGGGAAAACTTTTACTACCTTGACTACAGACATTGCATTTTTTTTTTTTAATTTCATTTTTAAACCAATAAAAGAAAAAAAAATCCACTAAAAATATTATTCCACTCGCCAGTTTAGTGTTTAGGCATTATGCAACATAAAACCCCTAAGAAACTTTCCTAAGCGAAGAGGCAGAAAACATCAAAATAGTCACAGAATTCCACCTCATTAGTTGCCAGAAATCTGTTTTGAAGTATGATTTAGTTCCTGCTGATTTGTGAGGCAGAGCAAGTCCTTTAAGGAGAAGCTAGACTCATGACTCCACAGCTACCACAGCTGCATTGTTCAGATATGCCTGCCCTGAGTTTACTTTAGCTACCAGAAGAACAAACAGAGAGAAATCATTCTGGTTAAGTTTCCTACTTTTCTCTAAAATGTAGCTTCCTTGCCCAGCCGGTGAGGACAGAGACAAAAAAGAGAGAAATTGGGTTTGTCTGGAGTTGAGTGTATAATTTTCTTGGAATAATTTAAGCAACACAATCGTATTTTAGATGCTTTTCTGTGTATGTAAAATGTGAGAATAGAGTGGACAACCCAACAGTTTTCATTTCTGAAGGTGCTAGATCAACACCTTGACATTTACTCCTAGGTCAGAGGAAACATTTTCCCTTAAAGCTCTGACATGGGCTTTAAAGAGATGCTGAAACCTGCCTGAAAGGACAATTTCAGGAAATTACCATTAGGCTCTATTTTTTAAAATGATTAATTTTTTCACAACCCCAGAATTGCTGCCATTAAGTTACATAGATACACTTGTGCAGCAAACAGTTTGGGCTTCAACCCGCCTTGACCAGATTTTATCAGGTCACAAAGTCAGGTCTTTCTTTTGTTTTAAAATTCTGTAAAGAATTAGTCCATTTAATTGAATGGTGGGAGGAAAGCAGCTCTTCAATCTCCTCTCTCCTTCTCAAGTCCTGTTACAAGTCGCATTTCCACAGTGAGGCACTAATGACATCATTCACAGCCATGAGCCTGCCGCAATAAAACAGACACAATTTCAGTGTGGCAAAGTGAAACACCTCTCTTCTTATTAACATCAGCTCTGTTTCTTGTTTCATCACAGGAAAAAAAATCTCCCCTGTCAAAGAACTGCTGTAAGACTTGAAAATAAGTGACTTCAAACTGAGAGAAGCTTAGCACAGCTATTAGTGGAAGGCTCCTTTTTGACTCACTTGGTAAACCTGCTTTCTATACGCCCCCAGGGTTCTGGTTCAAGGACTGGCTGAGTGCACACACAGCAAGTTCAGTTACCATATTTAATCTGTCAGATGCGAACAGCTGTCATATCCATCTGTGGGACATGCTGCAAAAGGTGGAGAGATCAAAACCTGAGATTCCTTTTGGGTTTCCAGGATTAACAGTCCCTGAAGCACCAGAGACCTAAATGAACAAATCTAAGCGAGCACAGGGTGAAACCAGGTAAGTTGGCAGGTCTGAGACAGGTGCATGGCAGGAAACATTGCAGGGCAAGAATAGCACATGTTTTTCCTTCAAAAGTGATTGTGAAAATGTTCATTTTCCCATTGTGCTTTCTGTTTACCATTAGCAACTGGCCAGACACTTGTCTTGGTGTCACTGATGTTGTGCTGTGCCTTCCATAGGAATGTTCTTTGGCAGCATTCCTTTGACCATCTCTGACATTTTTGTCATAAAGAATACCCAAGCCCTCTCTACTGTTGCTAAGCTAATTCATGCAGGACAGTTAAGACTAAGACTTATCCTCTGCCTCATTTCCCTAATATCTGACTGCTGAGCTTTCGGCCCATCTTGTCAATATCTCGACTGCATGACTGAGTTCTTACCTTACAATTTTTACTGTGGGGAAGAAGGTATACATTGACATTCATTCAGAATTTACATTCAGATGGGCAACTGTTCGCTTAATTTTCATGGCTTCATATATGACTGATTTACTGCAGAAAGCTGAAAAAGGTGAGTCACACAACATTTTGGGGGTTTATTTTAAGTTGTTGAAGACCTCAAGTCAGCAATGAAGTAATTAAAGTAACTAAATGAAGTAACAAAAAAGAGAGTTCCCAATAACTAAAGAGACAATGCTTATTAAATTAATTTTTAGAGAGAAGGATCAACACATACTGTTTGTATAGCTGAGCTGCAGTTTCTGTGCAACTACTGAAGACATTTCAATTACAGTCAAAGCAAAGAGGGGAAAAATACATGTAGCTCATCTCGTTTGAGGTAATTGCCATATATACTCATGGAAAAGAAAAAATAACTAGGAAGAATTTAGTTCATGTTTGAAAACAAAATATTTTAAAGAAATAACTCTTTTTTAAGTGGCATATCTGAGACACTAGACATCACACTATACCATAATCATGTCATTTTTTGCAAAGGCATGAAACATGCTTGAACTTAATGGCAGGCCAACAAGTTAAAAATAAAAAAAGAACAAAGCATCTAAGCAAGGTCAAAAGCTTCAAGTGAGTAACTTCTAATAAATCAAAGCCATAATGTTTTAATCTTCAGGTATGCTCTGTTAGTTATTTACAATCTTAATCAGTCTTTCCTTTAAAGAACTCTTGAAAATTTTGAACAATGACACAAAATTAGGGCTGCAATGAGCACTTCCCCAGAGTTTTGAGTTTTGTGCAGAAAGTCCTTCAAAACTTGCAAGCTAATTAGAGTTCCTAAGGAAGCAACATTCTTCTGTGGATAGTAATTGACATATCAGTCACAAAAAGCAAGGGTAATACGTTATAAGCATAATCAAGTTAGCTGTAAACAAGGTAGAGCAGATTTCTCTGAGAGTTTAACCACAGCACTAAAGAAGTTATAGTGATCTTACAGCCAAGATTTATGGGCGGTTTTGAAGCCCACACTCACAAGCCCACAACTTGTGTTGATGTGGCTTCTAATGCTTTAAGCACTTTTAAACTAGTAAGTGAATATGGACTTGATCCTACAGTGGCCAACACTTCAGACTTAGTCTTGAACTGCTCTCTTAGGTTAGCTATAAGAAATTAGCTAAGAAGTTAGCTATAAGATCTCCATGGATCTCCATAACTTTGTAGACTAGGACCAATAATAATCCTTCTAAAATTACTTTAAAGGTTATGGATAATAACTGTGATAGAATATTCTCAGAACAACTGAGGGGAAAATAAGATTTTTTAGGATGGGTGACAAACACAATTGGATCTGGCCTATGTTTTGTGCATAAATTTCAACCAGGCATTGGTTAGTGTCCTATCTGCTCTGCATTCTTACTTTAATTAGGCCTTGTTGAGAGTAACATAAAGTGCTCTGCAAGCATTCGAGCCATTTTAGTCAGTTTAATTTCTCCAGAGTATATTAGACTTCTGATGCATAATACAATCCCATCTCAGCCAAAAGATATTGACTATGATTATGAAAAGCTTATGTGAGTACAATGAGTTCTGAATCAGTCCTATAAACCCTCATGTTAACAAAACATTAGGTCATAAGTACCTTGTTCTTTCTCTACATATATGTTACAGATTTGAAAAGGAGTCACAAAACACAAATACAGCACTTGTCAAGCAAGAATCTTACTCATTTTCATTGGCTTGATATCCAACATTTCCTTCTCATCTCTCATCCACCCTCAACCAATATAAACAAAAGGACAGACTAATATTTATGTTCCTCAGGATCAAACAGACCAAACAAAACCCCCCAACCACCACTGTGCAGTCATTTTATAGACAACAGCAGATGTCCAAAACAGCTGACAAGACAGGAAAATGTTAACACTAACACTGTAACAAGTCAAGTAGAATTTCGCTGGTCACAGGCTGCTCAGCAAGTAAGTTCAGGGAGTTAACAGCAAAACTGCTGCATATATTTAAACCTCGAGCTGCAGGTCATGTAAACATTCCTTTCATGGAAACTGTGCTGGGAATGTAGAAACTCTCTGACCCTGCTGTGTCTTCCCTATAAGGTTTATCATAATGCTGTGACATAACTACATACTGTAGCTGTCAAAAAGATGGCATCTTGCTGTTTAAGAAAACATAGCTCATGTTTATCAGTGGAATCTGGAGAAAAGCAATAACACAGTCCTGTGCCATTGGAAACATTTCCATTGATCTTGACATTTCTTTTAAACAAATTGTCATTTGAAAATATGTAAACTGTAAGATTCTAAGGGTTCTTTTCTAACAGTAGTAAAAGCAGGTATGGAATTGAATAGGCATACATGGACTTGAGGAGCTTAAATCTCACACTTCTCATATGGAATGCTAGTGCTCCACAGAAAATCAGGAAAAGGCACAATAACATTTAATTGTATGTATCATTTCTTTGCCTTTTTCATATTATTCAGAGGCAGGGAATTTGGAGATTATACTACAGCATTCTAGTTATTTCACGGCAGTCCCAAAGCAATATGTCATTGTCAGACACTTTATCTGTCACTTGCACTCTTGCCTGTAGACAGCAGTAGCCTTCTGGGAGATTTCATGGTGACTTTTTTTTTATTTTCCAGGCTGCAGCAGGTGTGAAGTCACCACAACTCTATTAGCTCCACTGTGGCAATCAAAGCACATTATTATAATAGAATTGGATGTCTACTCATTACTAGGGAAGCAACTTGCTCCAGGACTTGCCCTTTTTCTGTGTAAGGCCACACTTTCCTGCCAGCTCTTTTTCAGAAAACGCCTCAAAAATGAAGACATCAAACACTCAGCTGGAATCCAACTGCATTCCACCCTGCCATCCTCACAGACTGGACCTGAAAAGCTCATCTTCTCTTATTTCAGTCTTAACAAAAGCAGGACAATGGGTGGCTATTGGTAAAGTCTTTTTCTTGCAGTTAAGAGCCAAAAGCATTATCCCAGGAATCTCCATTCACATGAAGATAATGCACAGTCACTCTCTCCTTGTTTAGACTACAGCTCAACCTATCTCAGACCACCTCTTATTTTCTGTCTTGCTTTTTAATCCTTGGCTTTACCTACCGAGCTATCCAACAACTGAGTAAACTAAATAGGAAAATAATTGTGGTAAGTTTAAGTGCATCGAAGCCTTAGACAAAGATGCCTGGCCTCTTCCCCCTCAGCTCCTAAGCTATACTGGGGGAAGGAGCTTCCAAACAGATGTGTTTAAGACCACTGAATGAGTTTTCAGAGCCTGGAAAGGGTCAATGTATTCTGTGGAGAATCATCTGTCCTTCAGGGATAAATGGAGTTGATCACAAATCTTCTTAGCACTCAACTTCTAAATTAGCTTTCTTGCACACAAGTCTGCATTTACATGAAGTTATTACTGTAACAAAACCCTTGTATATTGTTTAAGAATTTCAGTTCCTACTGTGGTGTTTTTTTGTTTTGTTTTCTTTTTTGTTTGTTTTTGGTTTTGGGTTTTGTTGGTTGGTTGGTTTGGGATTTTGTTTGTTTTTGTTTTGGAGTTTTGGTTTATTCATTTGGATTTTACATTTTTTTAAGAATACAGAATACGTCAGAAAGCTCAGAAGCAAACTTTTCTCTTGATGAGAGTGTGACAGAGATCTTGACAGAGAAGGCATGGTTATGACTAAGGAAAGATTATTTGAAGAAAACTCTCTTGTTTAGCAAAGACAGAAACTACTTGGAGTGTGCATAAAAGAAAATTCTTTTTTAGATATATCTTCACTTCTTTAAATATCTCAGCTAGCAATGTTTTCCTTTAATCATTTCTCTACTGCTTCCAGTGCTTATCCTGTCACCAATAGCAGCAATAAACAAGTACCAAAAGGCTTGAGGTTTCATGTCCTATAAGAGTTTGGACCATATTCTGAGGAACAAACCCTGCAGATGTTTATTTCCTTCCTCTATTCCATTTTCTATGTTTCTATGCCTTATACCACTGCTTTCAGAGCCTTCTGTTTGACTGCCACCTGGATTGGACCGAGTCCTGTCCTCTTACCTCTTATGCACAGCTGAAATGATCTAGGACCTACAAACTTTCCAAGGGCATTCACAGTATTCAATAATTGTTGAAGCAATTCACTTTCTGAAAAGTTACCCAATGTCTTCTGTGATCATAACTCCACCAATTTGTCAGTCCCATACAGAAAGCTTTTCTTATACATCCTTATACTTGTCTATATACAAATATGTTTACTGTACGTGCTTGGTTCAGATCACTGCTCAGAACAGACAAATCATCAGAGCTGTTGAACCTACTTAGGCACGTACACAGACTTAGTTCACTATCTGAGAAACTTCTATAACTGCACTAAGTTAGAAATTAACTTTGTTTCGCCATCTGCCTCTGAAAACCCAAACTATGAAGGAACACATTTTCCATTTATTAAGTATATTATCACTATGCTTATTTATGTTTAGATAGAGAAGATTGAAGAAGCAGTTTTTCTTTCCCATGGGAAGTTGTTCTAGTAAACTCCTTTTGAAGAATAATTACAGTAATTAACATGGCCAGCTTTGTTAAAGGCATGTCTCTCTAGGACAGGGGAGTTTTCTCTTTGGAGATTTTTGTCTGGACATGAGGATTACAGTTGTCAGCAGTGATGTGCCTCTTGAAGAATAGCTATCCTTGATACAGACTATTTAACGTTTTAAAGGTATGAATTGAGGACGAGATCCAAAACAAGATTTAGATCTCTAAGTCTGTAAAACCAACACTTACCCTGTTCAGGGAACATATTTTTGCCTCACAAATTGCTTAGGCACTTAAGATTCTGCTACAAATCAGACCCTGAAGCATTGCCTTTTATCTGATGTGAGCACCTAGGTGTTCACCAGCTGCTTAAGCTGCCTAAAATCTACAATCTCTACAGCCTTGTGCCCAGCATGGTCCCTGGGCTACCACAGGATCAACACACTCCAGTAACACAAAATGCAGCAGCCATGGTCAAACTCACCAAAAGGAGAAGTCCAGAGGAAGGGGATCAACGTCAGTCTAGGAACCTTGTGTAACTGTCTAGCAAATGACGTGATCCTCTCAGAAACAGGAATAATTCAGTTCCTTCCTTGGCACATGGAGTTACAGATTCTCAACTTTCACTTTCAAAACAGTGCAAAAATGGCATTAAAAAGAGTTACCAATATCCAATTTTAAAGACATTCCAAGCCCAGCCTGTGTTTGACAACTGTTTCACTCAAAATATAAACTAGTCCAGATGTGCTCCTTGTCAGGGCCCCTGGAACCTGGGGTGTCCCTGGTGGACACCAGCCAGGACCTGTCCCACCACCCAGCCAGGGGCAGGGAAGCAGGTGGCAGCAGAACAGACACAGCCATGGTTACCAAACACATACCTGGTCCAAGGGTAGACCAAGGCCAGTCTGAGATGACAGCCTGAAGTGTAGTCCTGGATCATGAGCAGGGTGGGGGGAGCCCTTGAGAGAGGCTGGGAAGGGACAGTTGTTCCCATTAGCGTCCTTCCCTTACCATACCTGCAGCACAATGCATGCACAGGTAGGACACAGATTTTTCAGCTCAGGTTTTGTTGCTGAAGGAATATTTCTGGCGAATCTGAGAGATCTACCATCTGTTGTGAAAGTCCTGATTATGGGGATATAGAGCTATGTCTTTCTTTCTGTCTCCTGTGACCCTTCCTTCCCTGACTGGAAAGCTTTAGCTGGCAGGGCACAGAGTATGGGTAGCTAGGTAACATATGCTAACTTATCCTTCTATATATCCTTGGCCAAGCAGCATGGAATATTGCAACTTGCTGCTCTCACAGAAGATTTTCTCTATATTTACCTATCAGGCAGCAGTTGTCAGTCAGCCACTCCCTTCTTTTCTCATACATCTTTTTCCATAAGAAGCAAATGTTGGTCAACTCTGCTCAGGGGCATAATTTAAGTGTATGAGCTGAGAAGAGATCTGCATTTTCAGAAGGGATTTTCGGTTTCCCCTGGACATCTTACTGAAGACTACAGCTACAGAAGAGTCCAGCAAAGACAATTATAGACATGGCCTTATTTTGTAACGTAGTCATTTCTCTGCTTAATCTATCATCAGCTGTACATTTCATTTCTAGGTGTCCAGCAACAATCTTACAACATATAGGCAGCCTGAGACTAATTCAGTGCTAAGAATTTGAAACATTTAAACATAAGTTGTCCAACCACTGTCCAAATAGCTTTCATGCTGTCAGTACTCAGACCTGACAACAGAGGGGTATGTTTTGCTGTTTGTGTAACTTTCTTCCATTTTTATTGTATTAATGTGTTTACTGTAGACAGACTATAACAACAGAAAACTCACGATGCTACTTACTTAGAGCAGGTAAATTCTATTCATATTCTAAAATAGTCTGGAATAAGTAAAATCCTCTCAAATTTAAAAAAAAAAAAGAAAAAAAGAAGAAAGGAAGATAATTTCTCTGATATCACCGTGGAATACCAATAGACTGTGTGTATGACCTTAGGAACAATATAAAACCAGAAAAACATAGTTGCATAAACAGGATGCAAACCTGGTGTTCTAGCTTGTTAAATATTTTCCTGTCTTAATGTCTTAACTCTACAACAGCTGTGTCATATGTTACTGAACAAAATGTTCAACATCAGACTAACATTTTAAAGCAGTTTTAGTGTCATCTTTGGAAAAAAAAAAAAATCCCTGTAACCCTGGCTGAATATTGCAAGACATTTTTCATTGATGTATGAATATCTGCAATTGTCCTGTTCATTTGGTACTTCTTTGCAGTGTGTTAGCCATGGTAATTAATAGACTTTTTAGGTGATCTGGTTTTATCGGATTTACACCAAACAATCAGAAACATGATATATAAGCAATGTAGACAGATAAACTGTAAGCTACCAAATATTTCCAGCTGAGTTAATTTGTGCTGGTTAAAGCTGATGAACTTTAAAAATGTGAGTAATTTGTAAAATAAGTTTTAAAATGCAAAAGAGAAACAAGAGAAATTCTTGACAGCTTTCTCATGTCCTTCTATTCTTCTCTTTCTTTGGATATACAAAAGATAAAATTATACAAGACATTTGAAAGTAATGTTTGAATTAATTGCAACTGATACTAGCCTTTGGTGAATAAATGAAATATTTTGACAAATTTATGAAATTTAGTATAAGAAATATCTGACAGGCAAAGTTATGAAGAATCTATGACTGAATAACCTCAGAAATTATGTCTATATAGTAAAGGGCACCGCTGATTCTACACTGTCTCTCAACAGTCACAGTGAATCTGAGATCTGCATGTATAAAGATATGACAGAGACATTGTGAGCAAAGACACTGTTCCTTTCCACTTCAGTTCCTTGTTCGGGATTGACTTGGGATTTATTTTGTCTGGTGGCATGAACTAGATAGGTAGAGAAAGGTGGAAAACCAGCAAATTCTTACAATATCCACAAACAATAGAAAGGTATATTGCTTCAACTAGAAATATTCTTCTTCCGTGGACATAATCTGGAAATGGTGGAATACTTCATAGTATTTATCCCCTTCATAAAGAAGGCAATCGTCTATTTCAGCAGATGTTTCATGCGTATTCAAACCCTAACAGCATCTGGAATTAAAGAGCTACATATAACAATATTCTACTATACACTATATCCATTAAATCAAATATTCAGGAATGTTCCTACCTCTGTCTTTCCAGTCTCTTTTTTTTTAACCTTATTGTTGTTCATTTATGTACTTTCTTTTCCTGTTTATGGTTCTTCTTTATCTCTCTCTTTTTTTTTTTTTTTTTAATTACTATATTACTTAGTTTATTTTCTCTGAGTTTAGGGAAGAAGGTGTATTTCTGTATTAATATCTACTGTTGTAAAGGACATAAATATTGAAAAAATAAAAAGCAAAATTTCAAAGCAATGGAATAGTAGAATTGTCTTAATTTTTTCAAACAAAAGACAAACTGCTGGTTTCTAATATTGCCCATTACTTTGGATACCACTACATCAAAGACATGAGGCAATTTTAATGTTAGTGAAATTGCATGAACATTACAAAATTTTGATGTTAACGCCTTCTTAACTTTTAGTATTTTTAATGATTTTGTAACTTCACCTGAATCATGACTAACATCTGTATCTAAAAGCCATCAAGCATAATAATCTAGCAAATGCATCAGGCAAGAAACTGCAAGCTTCATTAAAGAAACTGCTTAAATTAACCTACCTGTCTATAGAAGTACTATGGACATTTTCAGACTCCAATGGATACAATTCTGTCATAGGCAAAGAACCATTCATAGCGTTAAGGTAGGTCTGAGTCTAGTTAGGTCTTTTGCAATTTCCAGCTTGCCCTCCTTCAGAGAAGTCAAATAACAGCAGCAGAATGACTGAGTTACTTTCATTTGCATGTGTAAATGAAGTTACAATATACCTTTTTTTTAAAAAAAAAAATTTCTTAATACATTTATGTCTTTAGTAGGTGTTCCCATGTCCCCATCATGATAATCTGTGAAGAATTTATGTTAAAGTGACATGTCTTTAAAAATCCCTTTGTTTGAATGTAATAATTTTTTTGTAGTTATGGTTATTAAAACCACAGATACATCTACAGCTAAAATGAAATAGACTGTAAAAAGAAAAAAAGATGTATTTTTAAAAAATAATCTTGGGGAAAAGTACAATATTGCTAACAATTAATAACATAATATTAATAACAATCAATTTGAAACATTTAGCTTTTAATTTGTTTGCAATGGATTAGAAATCCTTTTCCTCATAGTATTTTTTAAATAAAACTTCTGAATTAAATTAGGAAACTACATGAATTTTAACCACATTAACACTCAGAGTCCTAAAGTACCCATGACAAATATATACTTGTTTAAGCAGTCAGAATTAAAAATGCATGAAAAATTAAAACTAGCCCTTCTATTCATTGCAATCCCTCTTGGAAAAGCAATATTATTATCATAAGAAGGTCTCTTTCAAACCCACACTACTGCATATTGTTCATGATTGTATAGGTATTTATAAAAAAGTAAGAATAACACCCTTCAAGTCATTCCTTGAAAGCCACACTGGGAAGAGTGTTGTTTACTTGAGTATGGGACATCTTTTCCAAACAATTTCTGTATTGCACTTCGGATGTAGTTTTTCACTATTTAATTGTTTACAAAAATATGTGCTGCAGTTTGCAGAACTTTGTAATTTTCATAACACTCCTTGAAGCTTAGCCATCCTGTGATAGAAAAAACTGTCACAAGGCCAGAGGTGGCTACAGCTCAATGTTCCTGACAGTTATTTGCGTAACACACAAAAGACAAATGAGTATGCAGAATTGCCTGCTTTATATACATTTACATTTAAATTTGTATTTTCACCTTTAGACATTTTTCTTTGCAACAAGAAAAAGAGTTGGATACAATCATAGTTTTTCACTATTTGCCATCTCAATATTTGTGGAAGTGCAGGTCCTAAATGTTAGAAGACATTTTTAAAGTGTTTTTGTTTTTTGGTTTTT
>VWZF01000730.1:1262657-1278514 GCA_013396755.1 Sclerurus mexicanus
TTTTTTTTTTTTTTTGAGAGAGAGAGAGAACATCTATCAAACACTTTCCAGGACTGTTCCAGTGTTTTCTAAAGTAATTTTGCCATTATGACTTGAATTGTCTGTTTGAAATTCTGTTCTAACAGTAAATGAAATGGCCTCAGATGTTTAGCAATGAATCCTTTCAGACTGCTTCCTCATTCAGCATATATTCTATCCAAGACATCTCAAGTGCTCATTTTCCTTACTTTTATTTGGAAAAAAACCCCACAGCAAACAGAAGGATGAGTTTTCCTGACCTGAACTTCCTTTCTCACCTTTTAATTCCCAGTAACATGGAAATGATCACTTTGCAAAAGTTCATCAAACCAGTTACTGACTGAAAGTATCATCAGGCATCTCTAGTACTTCTCCCCAGTGATATTTGGGGGTCATCAAGCTCTCACTGACTGAACTTGTTCTAAACTGCATTACTTGTTGTTCTAAACTGACAATATCAGACATTCTGAATTAGTTAATATCACGTAAATAGTATTTATGTTAGTTTTACATGCATGCACAGCCGGTTTGCTGGTATGCATCACTGCTTATCATGCTGATTATAATCATCTCATTGCTACCTTATTCTTCCCCCATCTGTTTGTTGCATCCATCTGGTGTCTATCGTCTTATAATGAGATTGCAAGTTCTTTGCAGCGGGGAGAATTTCCTTGTTATTTGTTTGCATGCAGTTAGGAAGAAAGGTTTGATGCTATTCAGAGCATTATTGTGGTTTAGATGATAGTAATAAGAAAAATCTAAATAACTTTTTTCCCCCTCGCACAACAGTTTGCAGGAACGATTCATAGACAGACATTTTAACATATTGGCATGGTAACATAACTAACGATGAATCATTTTTAGGAAAGACTTCTTTGAAATGCATCACTTTAAAAATAATTTTCCCATATTTTCAACTTCATGGACTTTCTAGGAAAAAGGAAAATTTGGTATTCAACTAAAGCATGTAAATTTCTCTTCAGAGTGTGTGCAACAGATAACTACTCAGACTATGCAATCAGACTATGCGATCAGACTACTTTTCTGCTAAATGTGTCCCTCAGGAGTCTGTATTGAGATCAGTGTTATTTACTATCTTCATTAATGACATAGATAAAGGAATTGAGTCCACTCTCAGTAAGTTTGCAGATGACACCAAACTAAGTGGTGCAACTGACGCACTTGAGTGGTGGGATGACTTCTGGAGGTGTCTGGACAAGCTCGAGGAGTGGACCCATGGGGATTTTATGAGGTTTAACAAGACCAAGTGCAAGGTTCTGCACTTTAGGTCAGGGTATCAATACAGGATGGGAGATGAACAGACAGAGCAGCCCTAATGACATGTAGTTGGGGGTGCTAAGGGATGAGAGGATGGACATGACCCACCAATGTGCCCTTGCAGTCCAAAAAAACCAATTGCATCCTAAGCTGCATCAGAAGAAGCATGGTCAGGAGGTTGAAGAAGGTGATTCTGCCCCTCTGCTCTGCTTTGGTGAGATCTCAGCTCAAGTACTGCATTCAGCCCTGGGGTCATAACACAGGAAGGACATTGACCTCTTGGAGTTAGTCTGGAGGAAAGTCACCAAGTTGATCAGAGGGAGGGAGCACCTTTTCTATGAGGAAAGGCTGAGACAATTGGGTTTGTTCAGCCTGGAAAAGAAAAGACTTTGGGTTGACCTAATTATGGCCTTCCAGTAACTGAAGGGAGCCTACATGAAAGATGGAGAGAGACTTTTTACAAGAGCATATAGTGATAGGATGAGCAGAATGGCTTTAAACTGAAAGAAGGTAGGTTTATACTAGATATTAGGAAGAAATTCTCTACTGTGAGGATGATGAGGCACTGGAACAGGTTGCCCAAAGAAGCTGTGGATCCCTGGACGTGTTCAAGGCCAGGTTGGATGTGTCTTTGAGCAATCTGGTAGAGTGGAATGTGTCCCTGTCCATGGCAACCAGATTGGAACTAGATGATCTCTAAGATAGTTCTTAGATGGGAACATGGCTTCCTATCTAAGCCCTTCTGTGATTCTATGTGTTAAAGGGAAATTCAAAAACATTTATTATGTTGGTTAAACCCAATTTGACAGCTAGGATGACCTTTTTATTATGATTATTTCATGCCTTTAAGTTGGTCTGCAATGAAAAATGGATTTTGCCTTAAGGACATCTTGGAGAAAAAAAAAGTCTGATTTTCTTGTAAATTTTTACTTCATTTATTTGCTTTCAACTCTTATATTTTTAACTGCAAGTGGGAGTCACTGCAAGGAAATGAAAGTCAGATGAACTGGACTGTTATTTTCCTCCACTTCCCAAATTCTCTGCATTTACCCATCCTCAAGCACAAAATATAATGCTTGAGAATCAAGCCAGAGGGAATTACATGTTACCCTGAAAATACCTCTGAAGCATGGAGAGGACATGCAGCTTACAGTTTTCATGTAACTGCTTCATTGGCCCAGTCATAATTCCCACTTGCTCTGCTGTATCAAAGTAACATAAAGATTATTTCCTTTTTGACATTTATTTTCCCACTCCAAGTGTGATATGAGGATTAAAAAACAACAATACGTAAATGCCAGAAGAACCACGTATTACAAGCACACAGAAAATTTAAACCTTGTAGGTTATCAAGTGACAAGGGCTTTTAAACTTTTAAGCAGCATTATGAATAAGCTGTTAGAGGCTTCACAAACTTTTCATTTTATTTTAGGATTAATTGTTCACTGGGAAAAAGCCATTTTTCTCATGTTAAAGTAGCTGCCTACTGCTGATACTGCTGAATTTTATAAGAATATTGAAAATCCTTTATAATTAGTTGATAAGAACCTATTAAATACCATTCATATCATATTAATTAGCCAATGAAATAAACCCCGACTCTTTACTTCTTATCTTTTATGATTTATTTAAGAGATCATGAGTTCAGCTTAAAAATATCAAATGAAAAGTAGCAAAAAAAATCCCTTTAAGTCAAAATTGCAGACATTACAACTGATCTTTTGTTCTTTAGAAACTGAAATTTGTGATGCAGAGGTGGATGGATAGATAGATGACAGATAGGTAGATAGATAGATAGATAGATAGATAGATAGATAGATAGATAGATAGATAGATAGATAGATAGATAGATAATTTTCCATACTTCTTTGCTGTTACATAGATCTGAATCTGTCTGTGACATACTGAATTAAAAAAAAAATCCTATTATTTTAACTATTATCTTACTACAGAAACAAGGAGTAGCTGGAAAACATGTGTGAGATGTCAAAATGTCCATGGATATAGTGTCTATAGTGAGAACGAAATTCTTACAAGAGAATAGGCTTTGGCAATCAGCTTCTCATAGCTGTTACATTGACCCAGCCTGTACTGCTGAACCAATAAAAAGGAGTTCAGACTGTGCTTGGGAAACCTCTGGAATCCACATGGGGAGTGTGAGAGAGAAAGGAACAGACTATGTGTGTATATGTGTGTGTGTGTGTGTGTGTGTGTGTGTGTGTGTGTGTACAAGTTGCACATGGATGATACAGTTCTCAAGAGGGAGGAAATCAGGAGATTTTGGGTCAAAGGGAGCCATTTTTAGCTGCCCCATCAGGAATAATTCATGATTTTACTGACCAAAAATACGTGTTCCAGCATAGCTTCCATCTCAATGCCTGAGATCTGTAGATCACGAATGAGATAGCTCCCTGCCCTATAATGCTGGATATGTGTAGGGACACCTCAGCCTAACTGTCCTCATATGCATGAGTGACACTTGTGACACTTGTTGTGATTCTTGTGACTTACTGGTCTGTTCTGTGTTGAGAGAAGATTATCACACCTGAAAGAGTGACCAAACTGCTCTTCATCTTTAATGAACATTCCCTTTGGCTAAAGTAAAGCCTTTTCCTTCTGTATTGGTGATTGCAATATGAAAAAAAAAATACAGCAGCAGGAACTCTAGAGTATTGAGGGTGGTGTATTAAAGGAGAATATGGATAGGTGGGAACAGAAGGAAGCAATCAGAAGTGGTGTAATCTATGTTGTAGGTTACTTTCTAGGCAGGTTTGCAAGGAGAGTTGAAGAGTGTCTGGTGGTTTGGCAGAGGGTGAGTGAATTTTTAGGGGGCTGCAGTAGCCTCAGATATTTTTTCCCTCTTCTCAGCTTTCTAAACTGATAAATTTACTCTTTTATTTAATTCTTTTTTTTTCAGAAATTTGTTCCTATACCAAAGAAGGCTGAAAGTTTACTTGAATATACGTGAATTTTGTTTGCTTGGTCTTTTTCTCAGTGAAGTTTTAGTGTGTGGTACATTTTACTTGTACTTGCAGCTTGCCTTTGATCTGCCAGAAAGGTTACAAAAGAGAATAAAAATGAGTCAGCTGGATTAAAATATGCACCCCTGTGTGTGAATGGGTATACTATTCTGGCACTGATCTTATGTGTGTAGTTTCTGTCTCTTTCATATAGGAAATAACAGTTAAGAAAGCAAAATTTTAAATATATATAAATACATTCTGTACATAGGCAAATACAAAGATATAATCAATATTTGGTTCTCCTAGTAATGTTGATTACTCCTGGAAGAGAATCACACTGCATTTTTGAGAGGAATTGCACCATAGTTTCTGCCTTTGTGAGTATGTTCAAACACACATTTACCTTACACAATGTTTGCTGCTAACGCCAAACTGGTAAATGATCTATGGCTCATAACTACATTATTTTAAATCATAAAAGTGGAGTGAATAGTTGCCATGAAGTTTGTTCATCTGCTAATTCAGCTGTGGTCACATTGAAGAAAAAGTTAATTTTTACTTTCAAATCTAAAGAATCACTTGACCAGAATGAGATTTACAGTGTGAGATTTAATGGAATATTCAGGCAGAAGAACAGATAATTGAAACAAAAATTATTCTCAGACACTTAAATTCAGGCAACTCTTTGCAGAAACTTATATACATAATTCCTTTTAATTTTATTACTGTTATTAAGGGATGATTTGGAATGAAAAGAGAAAACTGTTCTGCAATTTATCACTATGACCAAGGTAACTGATAAGCAAGAACTTAATTTACAGTGAAAGGGAACATTTTTAAATTGCAAAATCATAGTCATTATTTGTTTGATACTTATGAATATTGTGTTTACTTATACATTTTGTTCAACAACGTCTATTATTCATGGGAAGTTGAAAGCAGCATTAAACAAAAAGTTGTACAAATAGAGTCATAAAATCACTTTTTTTTTTTTTTTTTTTTTTTTTTTTTTTTTTTTTTTTTTTTGTTTTTTATTATACAAAAAAAAAAATTTTACAAAAAGAGTCATAAAATCTCTTTTTTTTTTTTTTTTTTTTTTTTTTGGTGTGTGTCCAATCACCAAGAACAAAAGCCTTAGTGGAAAAAAATAGAAAGCCTTGACTGTCACTCACATTTTGATGTGCATTTTCACATGACCTCTTCAGGATAGGTCTACAATCTAAGGAATTTTACAAACAAGGCAAACTAAAGAGGGATGTGCAAGAGTAAAGCAGAAGTATAAACAAGAGTGCAAGTGAGAGGAAGACATTTGAATCTGAATGGCTAGTTAATGATTCAATTAGTTTTTCATTTTGTTAAACTATGATAATCCTTCTCCACTAGGTCTCCATATTGAAGCCTGTTGAAAGAAAGAATGTAAAGTATCTGAAGAAAATGTGAAGGAAACAAGTAAAGCCTTTTGTAAACCATCGCTGCTTCCTTATGAACAATAATGTGCATGCAAGACAGGTATTTCACTGAGTCTAAAATTCTGAACAGGCTTGCTCTGAATGAAAGTTATCAGTCTGAAGTGATTCCTTCAGTTATGCAGGCTGATTGAAGTGCAAGTCTGGTTTCAGGATTGGTGATGATAACCTAGTAAATCATATGTACTGTGACTTACCTCTTCATCCTTTTCTATGCTCATCACTTGATATTTATCCTTCCACTATACATTTTAACTTCTTCTTCCCTTTCTACTCTGTCTCCCCTCCCCAACTTGGAAGCTTCATTAATACAGGTTAGATACCTTCTCTGTTTCTCCATGGTGTAGAGATATGGAAATAGAGCTTTCAAAAATGCATATACATAAACATATATCTGTATGTATAGACACATGTATATGGGTGTTTTAGCATATGAAGGCTCTGCAAAGATGGTATTCTGATTTGCAATTTCTAAAAGGCAGCTGTGCACATAGGTAACTGAAACTGTTTATTACAACTGGTGCTAATGTGTATGAAGTACTGATTAAAATACACAATGACTGACATCTGGCCGTGAGACAGCACAGCATCCCCCACTCTTTGCGTTGTGCTGAAATTAAGCAATGGTTACGTGGAGTCAAATAACTGTTAAGTAATGGCTTACATTAATGGATTGTTTAAAAATCCTGAGAAGTTATCTGATTACTTTACGGGCCAACAGATAATGCTATTTACTTAACTATTTTTCAAGGCAATCCTGTCATTCCCAACCGCAACGTGAATGATTATTAATGATATCATGGTAGTCATGGTGTTCAGTACAGCCTCAGTCTCACTACATAATTTGAATGCCTCATGCAAACAGAGTTAGACACTTGTGATCTATTGCTTCTATGAGAAAGTAATCATGAACAGACAATTGATTACAATTTTTTGGATCCCATAATTAGTCTTAACCACTTCCAGTAAGAAACAAGGTGATGTCTACACATAACCTTTTTCAGCAAGGGTAAATGTTTGTGTTGGCATAGTGTAAGACTTCTGTAGGTTCCATGGGTTCCTCCAACAACCTGAATAAGAATTTATTCTGATAAGAGTTAGACTAAAATGATAAAATCTGCCTCATTAAATCTGCCCGGTAAATATATTTTAAACTGACCTGTGTTCATTACCTGCAATATTACTGTGTAAACCTGAGATGGAAAAGAAAAGCAGGAAGCAAATTTCCTCTTGTAGGAAGTGGACTGAGCAGGCAGAGGTATCAGAGCTTGACCCTCTCTCACCTCCGCTGGCTTTCCTCCTGTTCACCCTTGCCTGGGCACACAGACACGCTTCCATATCACAGTGTCTCACCTGACGCTGCCATGCTGTTTGCCTCATATACCTATCCTCCTTCACTCCCTCCAGTTTTGCCTAGTGCTATCACAACAAAATCTGACTCTCTGCTTTAGATAGGAGAGTCACATAAGCTACACAAAATGCCTTTTAGTGCTACCAGACTATAACAAAAATACTTTCCACCTATTAATTGAATTTGCCCCTGTATATAGGAATGGAAAGGAAACTAGGACAAGAACAATGTAAATAAATTAGGATGAAACTAACACTGGAACAAAGCACTACACTGCCTCTTTTTTTAACGCTTAAAATATATGTGAAAAATGTTTGTGGGTGTTCTACATCAGCTTGGATTTCACATTTTAAAAATTCCAAATGTCGTTTAAAGCTATAATTATGTTTCAAAATACTTTTTTTTTTTAACATGATGCTTTGTGGTTTTAATACAATGTATCAAATATTCTCAATTAAATAACAAATGTGTTATGCAATTGGTATTATGAAAGCTGATGGATGTATTCCAGTATCTTCTGTAGGCAGGAACGCTTTTCTTTAAAACAATAAACATAACTTGATGGTTCCTTCAACTTTACTAATTAATGAGATGCATTTTCTTCTTAAGAAGCTAAACTTCCATTTTAAGCACTGAAGGAGACATTTTTAATTCATTCAGCCATGCAATAAATGCAACTCATTGTACTATTGCAAAATTGCTAACACTTATATTTGAGTCATCCTGATATTTACTTAGTCTTGTTATCTGATTCATTATACAGATTTTAATTTTTGAGTTTAGTAATTTTTCTTCAATTAAGAGAGCATATTTCTGTCTTGAGATGACTACAAAGCCTTAAGTCAGTTCTGAGGTGATGAATATATTTTTTAAATTTTCCAGTGAGGAGAAAGACCTCAGTTCCTCTCCAAAAAGCAACTGTTAATACAGATGAATAAAGATTTATGTGCCCTTTTTTATAATGTCTACGTTTGAAAACTTTCTCTATATATACCTGCTTAAAAGCAAAAATATCTAATCATAGTATAAAGAGCTAAAAAAAATAAAAAAAAAAATCAAAGGAATGGTAGGAAAGGTAATTCAAAGGAAAGGTAGATAGTAGTAAGAAGTCAGAAACTACAACTACAGCCATTCTGGCATAGTTCCAGGGCTTCTGACTTTTGAAAGACACTAAATATATGCCACACAAATAGCCTTTTCATACCTAAATTGCTCCACTAAGTTTCTCTCAGCGCCTTTGTTGTTCAAGTATTAATGTGTGGTAGCACTTTTCATGCACACAGACCAACTGTCTCAAAAAATAAAAAGAAAAAAAGAATATCTCATTAGTGACATTTTAAATCAAAAATCTCAGGTTTGTGTTGATGATAATTTCAGTCAATTCCCTACCAAGCTTGTGAGCTATTATGCAATAAAACAACAACCACAACAGCAAATAAAAGGAGAATAGGAAAATACCAACTAGCCATTTCAGAAGGTCACCCATGGCAATGTTTCAGCCTAATTTAAAAATACCCACATGAGATCACAAGAAGCCAAGTATTCTTTTCCATCCTGCTCTTTCTTAATTATTCATCTAATACAATTCTTAGAAACAGTTTACATGCAAATTGCAGATTTAAAATGTTACAGAATAAAACTCAAGCTTTTTTTTTTTTTTTCCTTAATGCCTTTTGGAGCGTTATAGCATAGATAATTTAGATTCAAGCTGTACTAAGTGCATACAATTACATTTGATTTAGGTCAGTCACCCTACTATAGGCCAACTAATATTTTCATTTTAAATCTAAGTAGAATTTTTCTGGTGTTAATGCTTTCAGAATGTATAGAATATAACCCTTATGGATGTGGTTCATAGATATCTTGACTACACAAATTCTTCTAGAACTTGTCAGAATTCAGTATTTACAGCAGAAATGCTTCTATGATTAAGATTTTTTTTCCTTCTTTTCTTTTCTTTCTTTTCTTTTCTTTTCTTTTCTTTTCTTTTCTTTTCTTTTCTTTTCTTTTCTTTTCTTTTCTTTTCTNCTCTTTTGCTCTTTTGCTCTTTCTCTCTTTCTCCCTCCCCTGCCCATCTCACCCCTCCCCTCCCTTCCCCTCCTCTTCTTTTTCCTTCTTTCCTTCTTTCTTTCTTTCTTTTCTTCCTTCTTTCTTTTCCTTCCCTGCAATCTTTAAGCTAAATCCTCAAGATCCTGGTCACCACTAAACTGGATTAAGATCCTGTTTCCAAATGAGATTAAAAAACCCCAAGAATTTAATGAATGCAAAGGTGACCAAAAAGGTATTTTCTTTTCAGAAGAAGAAATGAGAAATTATTAAGTTTAAGCAGCAGAAAAGTGGGACAAACAAAATTTGATAACAGTTACAAACTTGTATTATTGTATGTAAATATAAAGGACTCCAGGATTCCTTTATACATATATAAAGTATTTAAACCACTGTCTTGGGCCTTTTATGTAAAACTGATGTGTTTTAATCTATTCATTTTCCACAGGAAAGAATTAATGAAATTCCATGAAACTGGTGATTGAACTTATTTATTGCCATTAGCAGAGGCCAGAGAAAGACTAGACTACGGAGTCCTGGTTTAATGGCAAACAATCTTTGGTTTAAGCCAAAGAACAGCTGAAAATTACAGTCCAAGAACCATAAGAGTAAAGCCAAGAGCTGATTGTTTTCAGGGCCCAAAAGAGGCTGTTTGGTCTACTAAGGTTTTCAGAAGGACAAATGGCTTTCTCTTTCCTATCTTTCAGCTGTACTCCAAAACAATTGACAACTAAGTATGTCCAGACACCATATTTACTATACCAGATGCAGTTAGAGTTATTTCACTGAAAATGGTCAATCATGAGCTCACATTGACCTCTCATTCTAACAGCTCATGGTTAATCTGCTTTTTCCTTTCACCCAAGATGAGGCAAAGCTAAGAACAAGGTCTTAAATACACTAGAAAGTCATACTCAGGATGGTAAAGTCCAACAAAATAAAAAGAATTCTAGGAATTGCTAGAGACACAATAATTTTTTTTTTCCCCTCTCTGAAGCATATAATTGTTATCCTGAGGCAAACATCTATAGTATATTTTAAATTAAATAAATTACATAAATCTATCTAAATTACTAAATACTTAAAATCTGAATTTCCACCACATATTTTGAGTCTATTAGCATTTACATGCTTGAAACTCCCAATGATATAAGAACTAGTTACTTAAATGGAGACATATTGTAAAATATTATGTTTTCCTGCTACCATTCAACCATTGGATTACTTCAATTTCTTAATCAAAACTTTTACTGCATTTTCCTGAAATGGTAAATTTTAAACATAAACAAAGTATTTGCAGCACGTTTTAGTTGTCACAGTCAGAGGGATAACTGAGCTATGAATACATACCTTTGGACATGAAAGAATATAATGTCCAAAGCACAATGTATTATTAAGAAAGCTCAACACAGATTTAGGAAGATAAACATTGCAAGAGAAGCAGAAATAACAACAAAAAAATAACTATCCTGATTTCCTGATATTGCTGTTACACACAAGGAAAATGGTGATTCACAGGGAGAAAGAAGCAAGAGTCACTCAAACTGTATTCACAGAAAGTGATAAATCCTCAAATTAGAGCTAGGTTAAAAAGGGGAAAATTTTAATAGAATCTTAATTTCATCATAAAAATACACTGGTGATAATTTTATTAATATTTGATTTTGTGGCCAAGAAATCCAGTGGCACAGCCTGACTGTATTCACACTATTAAACTTGGTAAGTGAGCGTGGTGCAAACTGCCTGTTGGTGACTGTCCCTATTCTGTACTACCTTCTGAAAGGTGCCTGGAAATAATTTGAAAAATCTAGCTGTGCCAGGATAAAAGTAGACTAGATATCACTTCAGAAAATAATGAGTCAAATGACCAGATATTAATAGGATTCCAAAGCCAGGGAATGCTTCCTGGTATTATTTAATTTGATAATGAGATTTAGCCACAATGAAAGCAGTGAAGGAAGAGTAAACTCAAAATCAGGACATATGCAGACTCCTTCAGGTTTTTACTATGTTCTTCTGATATCTTCTTTTCCTCCTCTACTGTATCATATCCATTCAGCATCTCTGTCAGTGTAATCAGTATAAATCCTCTACTAAAAGGGAGATTACATGGGATTAAGGCACTGCCTATTCAGCAGGTGGTAGCCTCAGTTTCTTTATTCTCTTATTTTTCCTCAGTTGGCTATTGAAATAATAGTAATAAAAATATTTCTTCTGGTTCATATAAGATGTCTGATATGTTTCTTTTTTATAATGGATAATTTTGGTGCTTTATAAAAAGAATAATCTTTCCTCTGTGTTTTAAGAGAGAATTACTGAAATGAGAAAGTTTGGGCTATTTCTGGAAAATATCTTTCACAGTGGGACAATAGAAATATCTGGTGTTTTAAAGGTGGCTTTGAACACACCATTTTTCTGCTTTTTATTAAAAATATTGTGACTGGTGAGCTAATAATTTATCCCTATTGGATTCAGCTTTTGGTCCATAAAATGAGAATAATGAAGATGTTTCTCATCTCACTTTTGTCTGTCCTTGATTTCTCAAGATACTAAAGACCCACGCTGCATTGTCTTTACTATTTGCAAATACCATGCTCACTTTAGTATGTGAGGACTGCAATTTAGAGCACCTGGAGACTGTTATAAAGAACTGATATAAGTGAAAATGAAAAGAAAATTGACAATAATAGGTAAGAAAAGTGTGAAAGGTATTATTCCTTGCTAAAATTACTAAGAGTAATATTTACTATTTAATGGAATTCCTGCCTCATATAGATAATCCTTTAAAATGGAATTGAATTTTATTATTCTTTATTTTACAGTTTGGGCAAATAGAGGAGAACAATGAAGTTATAAAAAAGTAAGGAGACTAGTACCACTGTATTTTTGGAACGTCCACAAGTACTGAAGAAATGATATCACAGTTATTCTAATAATCAGAATATATAAAATTAGGTAATCTGCATACTTTAATACATTTTTTGGTATTTCCAGGAAAACTTAAATTGAGATAAGGTTAATTTTTCAGGCTTCTGTAATGCAATGTAGCAGGGAATTGGTATTAATAAACCAATAAATCCATAACATAATGAGAAAAGTTATATCATCCTGAGAAACAAGTTGTAACAACCACTAAGACTAGGTGGGCATTTTTTTTGTTAAAATAATTTAAATGTCTAATTGATAATGAAACATCATTTTATGTACACCACAAAGCCACTTATAGTCTTGTATAAGTGGTATAGGAATGAGATGATGAAATAACGAAACTTCTTCCTGAGTTACAGATCAAGAAGTCTTATTTTGTTTCAAGTTAAATTGCTGGGTTTTGCTCTGATGGATAAAAATATGGTTTTATCACTGGAAGATATTATGTAAACACAATTTTTTTAGTAAACTAAGAGACCTCCTGCAAAATTAAATGAAGGGAGAAGCCAACTGAACCACAGTCTATACCTGCAACATAAATTTTCTGGCCAAGAAAAAAATAGGATAAAATATAAAGTCCTAGTAAAACCGGGATTCAGATTAACTTAAAGCCATGTCTCAAATTCAACACACCACCTTTCAGATATTTTTTTTTTTTTGCATTTAATAAATAAATTTAAAGGAATGGACTGAATATGCTCATTAGTACCTTGTATTGGATTCTAAAAGTGATGGTCATAACATTTAGGAACTGTTTCAGAAGATGAGGACAAACCTAACGCTTGATAGAAGGAAAGAAATAGCATCAAGCAAAGTATTCCTTATTTAACTTCAGATGACTAATTTTGCATTGTCTTGTGTTAGTAATACATCATAACACTCATATTAAACTCAATTTTCTTGGCATATGTTAGAGAATCACTGATACTATTTAAACTATTGGGAATACTTTTATTTTCCGCTTTAGAGACTCATTAGTGGTACAGTGCCTGTGCCGATGGTTGTAAATGTTATTAAATGGGGACTTAATATTTTTCTGTTTTGAAATCTAAAAATATTGTCATCATTTATGTAGGAAACAACATCCCTTAGTAAAAAGGGAATGAAAAACAAAGGCCAATCAAGTGATGATATATTTTGGGCACATGGAATTCACCTGAATATACTTTTTCTTACCAAAGTATTTACTAAGTGGAATAGTATTTTTTACTTAACACTTACTTTCCAGGTAACAGTTCTTTTCCCCTTTTCCCTCAATAATTGACCAGGAATTCTTTTTTATCAAGAGTTGTCTTACTGACTTTCCTTGTCTAAATCAGACAAATTACCACCATGTCTGTGTCAAAAATTCTACTTCTTAACACAAAAGAGACGGGGATTTCTGTCATCATGCTATTTGTTTTCCCTAAACAATATAACTGAAATTAGCAGAGTAGCAGAAAGTCAGCTGAAATAACTCCACATAAATATTGCAGCTAGTATTGTCTCAATGTTAAGGTCTGATTTTGTAGGACTGCTGGCAGAACCAATACCATAACAAACTACTGTGGGTAAAGAAGGGTTTTATCTAATGAATAAATAATTTCAACCATCAACATTAACCTTTGTGCAAAAAATTTCATCAATGGCTTAAGAATCCATATGGCCTTTCTTGGTTTTAACAGACTGATGCATTCTGATGGTAAATACTGATTTTGAATAAGTATGTTTCCACATATTTCCAGTATAAAAGTGTGTAATAACTGAAGCTGTTAAAAAGAAAATAACATTCAAATATATAAAATATAAATTTAATTTCAGCCTACTATATAATAAGTTTATGGCAGCTAGTGCCTTTGAAACAGGCATTTTCTTTTTCTTTCATGCCTAAAATTCAGTTTTCAATTGTGAAAATTCAGTCACCCATTACAAAGAAGTGTATATATTTACAAAGGAATAGATGCTTCAATACATTTAATAAACTCCAATGGAAGAGTTTTACTTCAAATAATGCACACAATAGTCAAAACAATAACAGAGAAATTACAGGATATATGGCAAGATAATGACTTATCAAACGTCCAGATTTCCAGTTCTAAAGTTGATTTGCAGGGAAGATTTCTGGGTTAGTATATGCATCCCTTCTCAAAAAAATCCTTCTTGAGTTGTTTGAATATAGATATCCCTTCATCTTCCCCTCACAATGCAGGAAAAAAAAAAAAGTGCTGAAAGCATAGAAAGAATGTTTATCCTACCTTTTCTTTGTCTTAAAACTTTAGACATTAAAGCACAAAATTTCTTGGATACAGACTTCAGCAGCCATACACAAAAGCTATTTATATCTGCTCAAGATATTCCCCACGGGGCATGTCTGCCTCACACAGTGGAGTGTTATGCAAGGATCTCTGTGCTGTCTTTGAGCAAGTTGGTGCATCTGCCCAGCAGCAAATAGCTGAGAGATTGCCAGTGGGTGCTACATCATCAGGACATTACTTAGTGCAGACATGCCCTGTGTTTGCTGTGCTATTCTCCTCTGGATCCTGCCTCTCTGTGCAAACACCTCCATCCACCTACACTGATTTTTAGAACAAAAGACACCAAACTGACAGCAAACCTGAATCAAAACCTGAAGTTGACCTACCTTTAGAGTTTGGAAAGTTTCAGTTCAGATCCAGTATTTCTGTCTGACTCAGCTTGTTTTCTCTGTGACCAGAGCAAAACTTTGGACTGGACACATGTGGATGCCATAGACATTTGGATCTGCATCTAGGACTTAATAATTTTTATGAGTAGCAACCCCATTCATTGAGTTCACAGACCTGGAATAATTTGAGATTATAGATCTTGTGCAGACTATCTAATTGGTTAAATCAAATTAAGTAAATGACTTGGGTATTGAAAGCATTGCATACTTGCGGTAAAGCCTACCCTCAGTCATCAGCTGTTCATCAGCTAGAGATTTGAGGGAGCAGCAGATTTAGTCCAGTTGCCCACACCCAGGCATCCAGTGACATTTGGGATACCTGCAGTTACTCTTTCAGAAAGTGTCTAGTCTCCCACAGCTTTTATGTCATATCTGTCCCTTCTCTGCAGATGTCTCAGACACCCTGAGAAATCTCAAATGAGACTATATGCCTGTGTGTGGTCACCACAGACAATTGAATCACGGCCTAAGTGTCTACAATGAGCATCTGCCATACCTCTAGACATTTACAAAAATAAAATTTAACTCAAGATCAAGCCACCTAAATTTAGGTGTTCACATTCAGTTACTTTGAATTGCATCAAGCGTTTATGTGTTGACAACTCAGTCAAACCTTAGCTGGTTTTGTGCCTGTAATTTTCATGGGAAGGTTGCTCTGATTCTCAGCCTCCTGAATGTCAAAATTGGTGCTCACAGTTTTAGCCTAAACTTGTAACAAACACACGGATAATAATATCTTTAAAATGTAAATTGAGTTTTTCTTCCTCTTGTGAAATAATACTCTTTTTCTCATTCACTCCTTTGTTGAGATGAAATGCAACTTGTGTATTTAGGTAAATTTCCTCTTTAAGAATGAGCATGTGAATATGTGTGTAGGTGTTTTGGAAGGAGGGGACAGTCTGAAGAGAACTGAAACACACCTTCATTAAGACAAAATGCGAATTAAATATGTCATTCCACTCCATAACAATCTTATAGGCAAATATACAAGAAAGTAATTGTAAAATAAATAGAGCAGAAGTTTTTACTAAGCCCTGTGCAAGTAGCTAAAATTGGTAACAGATAGTTCAGATTGTGCTAAGTTCTTCAGGAACTAACATGAGTTCCCTTCCCTTCCCTTCCCT
>VWZF01000731.1:883-26196 GCA_013396755.1 Sclerurus mexicanus
CACCGCCCATACAGCGCCTCATACACCGCCCCATACAGCGCCTCATACACCGGCACTGCTCCACACACTGCCCCGACACTGCCCCATACAGCCCCTCATACATCCCCTCCTACAGCGCCCCGCACAGCGCCCGGGAGCGCCGAGTGCAGCCCGTGACCCAACACCACCTTGTCAGCCAGGGCAGGGCACTAAGTACCATGTCCGGTCCTCCTCCACACATCTCCAGGAACTCCACCACCTCTGTGGGCAGCCCGTTCCAATGTCTTCCTGCGGAGAGATTCCTCCTGGCGCCCACGCTGAACCTCCACGGGTGCAGGCTGAGGCCACGTCCTCTTGTCCTGCCGCTTGTTGAGGGAGAAGGGGCAGACCCCCACCCGGCACAGCCTGCGGTCAGGCAGTCGCACAGAGCGGTAAGGTCTCCCCTGAGCCTCCTCCTCCCCAGGGATAACACCCCAGCTCCCTCAGCCACTGCTCCTCCCAACGCCTGTGCTCTAACCTTTCCCCAGCTCCACTGTCCTTCTCTGGACTCACTCCAGCACCTCGATGCCCTCCCTGATGTGGGGAGCCCAGAAGTGCACACAGGGCTCGAGGTGCGACTTCACCAAAACACAGAGGGATAGTCACTGCCCAGCCCTGCTGGCCGCACTATCTCTGGGACAAGCCAGGATTCCACTGGCCTTGGCCACCTGGGCACGTGGCTGGCACTTGTCCAGCCAGCTGTGGACCAGCACACCAAGGTTCCTTTGCTCTGGGCAACTCTCCAGGTACTCCACCAGCCTGTAGTGCTGCAAAGTTCAGGAGGCAGTGGCAATTCAGGGGGGCCTCCCTCCATCCCTAGTGTCCTCCTGGCCAGCCAGGACAGAGGGTGAAAGCTGGCTGGTCACCAGGGGCCACCAGAGGCAATTTGGGTGTGCCAGCCCTGGACTGGGTGCTGCTCACACTTGTCTTCCGTGTGCCATGGCCCTGGCTTTGGTTGTCGCACTGTTCAAAGGCAGTCAGCTCCTGTCCATCTTAGAGCTGTTCACAGGGGGTTGTAAATTCACTGAGCCACATGCTAAGGAGTCTTTCCTGTCCAGCCATCCAAGAACCACTCTTGCACTCACTCTTGCACCACCCAAGCTGGGACTGAAGCCCCTTCCCAGCTACACACCTCACACTCACACCACCAGACCAGATTTCCTTAACAGCTTGGCCCCCACTTTCCTGTAGCAGAGACACAGATGTCCAGATCCTTAAAATAATTTTGTCTTGGTGTAATAACAGAATAACAGCTTGAGCTGAATGCCCCCAAGACACAGAGGTGGGACAGTGGGCAAGTGCCTGGAGAAGTGTGTGTGAGGACTGGGAAGCAGGGCGGAAAGCTGCTGAGTGATGCATGGCCGAGTCTGGTGATATCAGGTGGCCGTGTGGTGGGTCAAATGAGCTGCTTCTTCATCCTGCTCCCTAGAGGTGGGTGCCCAAGAGCAGGAGGTACTGTGAAGACACTAGGCAGCTACCAGATGAGGGATCTGCATGTCATGAGACTGCAAGGAACTGTGTTCCTCTGGTTATGTCCTGTGTAAGGTGGACTTTAAGGACTGCCCTGAGCCAACGCCTTTTCTGGGCTACCTTGTTAAAGAAATGTGTAGCCTCAATCAAAGGGATGATAGTCATATGGCAATTTTCAACATTGTCAATGTCCTGTGAGTCTGATAGACTTCAATCTTAAGAACACAGAAGTATTTAGAAGTTTGCTTTTCTGTTCTCTCATAAACTAAACTACAGGAGCAAGACAAATCACCATGATCAAACAAGTACTTTGCAGGGTAATCATTCAAAAAAATGAATTTTCGTTATAACAGCAGGCTCAAAACCAATTACATTTGAATCAGTTATTATGAGAAAAGAAGGGGAGAATATGCATGTGCCTATTATAGATATTCTAATATTAGAACATGCATACACACATATGAGAATATCCTAATATATTGAATTTTCCCAATGTATTAGAATATATTTTATGTACGTTAGTGATTATATTTTTATATATGTGAATATAAAAATTAAGGGTTTTTTTTTTGTCCTTTGCAAGAACTTCTCTTTAGAAGTCAGATTGTGAAAAATGCCATGAAGCTTCATCCCTTGGTACACATGTTTCTCGTTACAAGTGAAATATATATTATAATTTAAAAATGCTATAACAGTTCTCCCGTAATTGCTCTGCATACTATAAAAATAGAAATAAGTGTGTTTCACCGATAATCTTGACTGTGCTGCCATTGAAGAATGCTTTTAAATTAACTTCCAACTGCAATTCACAAAGCAAATAGAAAGTTTGATAGATTGTTATAATAGAAAAAGAAAATAAATCCTTTGTGATAGGGCCTGTGAGCTGATTGTTAACACATGCAGGGAACAACAGAAAGGAAGAAAACTTTGATCTTTCCCTTCTTGGGAGGGAAGGAGTGAAGAAGGGGGGAGACACAGAGAGAGATAAAGATAATGTGAGAGAAAACACTTCCAGGAAGCAAACTTGGGCTCTGAGAGTAATATTCCTACTTTACCTGTGACACTTTTAGTGGAGTTTTTTGTTTGTGGCTTGGGTGGGGGTTGTTTGTTTGTTTTAAATTGGTCCACTTACTTTATTAATTCTTTTCTGTCCACTTCCCTAAGTGATTATGTCTGTTACTTTTTCTCCTTTTCCCATTAGTTTGAATTGTGTTTGTCCTGATTCATGTCAAATTCATGTTTTTTGCAGCTTTAGGGAAGTCCCCAGCTGGCTATAAACTAGGTATGCCAAATTGTGTTGAAATGGATGTGTTGTGTTTCAGCAATATATAAATTGAATGATGGTCTTGTTTACTTTAAAGAGGTATATAGTTTAATTCGATTAAATGGAACTTTGAGCAAGAACAGAGGCATGTATGCACAGATCCAACTGTAGCATCAGGGCCTGGGTGCAGAATATGTAGTCTACTCTGCATACAAATACGATTAGACAGACACAATCAGTCAACCTGATCTGTTTTAAACAAACTATGTTTATCTGTTTTTAGAAGCACAGGATTTTATTGAAAATTACTTGTCTTTGATGTTATCATATCAAGTTTAAAGAAATGAACACCTACCACATTTTTTTCATTCATATCTTATTGATATTGCTGTTGTCTGTGTTGCTAACACTTGCTTACACTATGAAAACAAAACAAAAAAACTGATCTGTTTTTCTCTTTTGCAATTGTAGTTTCAATATCATGTGTTTTTAAGTTGGGATTTTTTAAACGTTAATTAGTAGTTAATTAGTAGTTAATTAGGCAGCTAAAAGGTCTTCTAAATTTTTTATTCAAGGGTGTACTATCTTGTAGTCCATTTTATTTAGCTCCTATTTATTCAGAATAATTTGATACATTGTTATTTTTCAGGTAATTATCCTATTAAAACTTCCCCGGTCTTTATAAAATGTTATGTTTATGTAGCTAGATACACTATGTTTCGGTGAATACAACACAGCACAAGTTCTAGTAAGTACTTCTTTGTTTAGTTTCCTGGAAAAAACTCTCAGGGATCTCTTAGCAGAGTAGTCGTTGACTAGGTAATTCAGCTTTACTTGAACTTGACAAAACAAGGCCTTCGCTAGCAACTAGCTCAAGAAATAACAATCCTGATTAAATCTGACTATTCACTGCTGTTTGCGAACTCCTCAGCTTTCTGGCACAACTGAAGTCATTCCACAAACTTTAAAAAGGTAGCTTTCTCCACGTTTTTCTTGGGGTCAGTCCAGTAGTGTAGCAGAGCAGGTGTTTGGAGAGAGCAGCCATGGACTTCCATGGAACTCTGTGGCTTACTGTGTACTGTACCAGCTGTCAACTCATGGTAGGGCATGGCTTCTCCACTGGATTGCCCACTGCACTGAGAGTTACACCTCTGACCCTACTGATCGCTTCTGGAGAGAAACTGAAGATGCTTCGTCCAAGCAAACTAGTTCCATTGAACAAACCACTAAAAGTGACAATTAGATATTGTGATTTACCATTCTATGTCTTGCACTAAGGGGCCTGATGCATTGCAGAAAATGGGTGCAGAATCTTAGCAGAATTTTTCCAGCAGGGAAGAAAAGGGAGAAACTGTTTTGCTAAGCTACTAAAAGCTGTATTTATTAAAAGCCCAAGTTTAGTTCAGACTGAAATTACTGTGTGCTGTGGTTCAGCAGCATCTGTTTTTGGGGGGACGTTGTTTTGTTTTTTTCATGAGAGATCCACTTTGGAAATTTCTGTTCAGTTGGTAAGTATGAGAATATGTTAAAATATACATGTTATTGTTATAGTCATACATTAAGTTACCATTAAAGAACTTAGTTATTCTGCTTCACTATAAAGTCTGAAATACCCTTACATGGGAAAAATGCTTTTGTAGTTAGGACTCAGCTACCATTTGAGGTTATAATTCATCTCCTGATTTCAATGCACAATTTTTTTTAAGATCACAGTACACCTGAACAGCATTTATAGATAATAGCAACAAATTAATATTTCTTTGTCTCATGAAATGTACTAACTAAATTACCAGTGCTGAAAACAACATAGCTAACTGTTAACTCTAGCCCAGTCAATTTAGTCTAGTGCTGCCAAGATCTTTGGATACTTTAAAAGGTGGCAAAAGATCAGAGGAGAACAATAATAGACATTGGCAGAGTTTGGATATAAAGAGCTGTAGGGAATGGTGTGTAATATTTAGGAATGGCAGAAATTGAAAGATATTTTAATTGTGTCTGTTGATATCAAACTTTAATTTGTTACCAGACCTTGAGGTAAATGCTGAAACAAGATCTAGCAAAGTGTGAAAAATTATGATTCAAAATCAGTATTTGTGCATAGAAGTGACAGAATCTGTAAAGCTGGGAACATACACCCTCCACCCACAGTGAGGTAAATACATTTTGTTTTTAAAATAAATATTTGGCATTGGGCAGTTCAGAGAAAACTCAGAATGTCACCCCAAATCCAGATTTAAGCCCAAAGGTAGCAATCTGAATCTCAGAACAGAGGATCAGGAGACAAAATACAGGCATGGAGTAAGAGCAGGACTTGCTGGTCCACCTCTCAGAATAAACATTTTTCAACACTGATAAGACAGTACCAAACACTTCCTATTGTGTCTGAGTGTTTTGAGACACTATTTGTCCTTGAGAAAAAAAGATATAAAAATTTACCAGTGAGTATGGCACCAAAGAACTAATTCTTAGTCCTTTTTATTGTCCTTCTCCCAGGATCCAATTGGTATGATCTTGGATGTGTATGTAATACGTCTCCAATCTGCTGTCTGTTTTGGGGGTCCATCAAAAATTGTGTCATGCTCTCAGTCTAAATTAGAATACATGCCTGGAGATGCACAGGGAATATTATGCTTTTTTCCCCATTGCATTTTTATTGTGCTGAATTGAGTTGCTGCCACCATTTACAAACCTATTAGATGTTACCGGATGTGGCAGGTAGGAGAAGCATTTAAGGACTGTTATTAAGAAGGGTTTTCAGAGGCAGAAGTTACTGTCCAGGTTGTAAAGACAAGTGGAAGTCTTTTAGGAATCCGAGTCTCATTTTTCCATGGGATGGTCTGGTAGTAGCAAGAGGAGCCCGTTTCTCAAGAGAAGGTTGGAGATGAGCAGCCATAAGGTATGCCTTGTGGCGACCTTGGTGCTGTCCCTTGGCACCAGGGTCAGGTGAGCAGACCAGAGTGGTGACTCTGGTGAGCATTAGGCAAAGAGGAGTTAACATGCTAGGTCCAAGGTGAATCCCGAAAATCCAAACAACAATTCAGGCACAGACAGCTAGAGACAGGTGCACTTAAGAACTAACTCAGAGACTGAAAGCCCAGGCATGAGATTAAATGAAAATCCCAGGCAGACAGTGTAGTTGGAGGCTCTGGGACAAGCTGGTCAGGGCAAATAGGGCATATTTGTCACCATAGACTATGACAGAGCCTTACTGGGTGTGGATTTTCCTGTTGACTCTTGTTGTGTAGGTCAGAGACAGAAGGAAGGTAGGATATTAAGATGAAGAGAAGCCAGCAAAAAGGTCTTTGTCTTCACCAGAGGTGAAGCACCATTTAGAAGAAAGTTAATGGTTAGGGCTTTCCTTGAGCAGAATGTCTGTTGGAACAGCAGACATTGCTTTTGGATGAAGAAATCCTCCAACTTTTTTTTTGTTTTTTTTGCTTCTCTTTCCTGTGCAACACAGAAGTACAGTGTCAGCATCTCCTATTGAAAAAGATTGCTCCAAGCCCTGTGGATAACATCAAAACATTATGTTTCTTGAGTTTTTAACTCCATTTTTTTCCCAAATGGAAGTGACTTGATTTGATGATTTGCTTTGTATTTGAACAGTACTTACAGTTATGATGTAACTAGTGAGAATATTTTCATGCTGTATTAATTCTGGTAACACTAATGAAATTCAGTCTTGGAAATTGTTTGTTCAAGGGTTTCTTAGTTGACTTGGTTGCTGACTAAAGAGAAACAACTTTTTTTTTCTGTTTTGTCTATTTTCACCATCTACTTTTCAGGACACAGATTCATCTATTGTACTTGCATCTTGACATTCTGTGACATGGATTTCTAGTACAGAATATCTTCAGTTCAATAAACAAAGGTATTGTGTGAAGAGTTTATTCAGTGTTTAGAGAACTGACCTCTCTCTTTTCAGTATTTCTATTTTGAAGTCATGACATCCAATTTTTCTCAGTTTTTCTTCAACTGAAGCCACTGTCTTGCCTAATAATGAAGAAATGATCACACAGTTTCCATTGACAAGCTTTTTTCTTCAGTGTGTGAATAGCATCCCATGGGTGTAACAGGTTTGTTACTTCCTTCGGGTGCCTTCCTGTTACAGCCTGACAAAACAATACCATCCAGTGGTAAATTTTGCTTATTTATTTGTTTGTTTGTAGCATATTTGAAAGTTCCAAGGAAACAGCAGAGCATCCAGCATGGCCAATTAGCTAATAACTGTTACAGAAGAATATCATTATCACACACCTCTTTTGTATCTCTCTTGAGATTGACATTTCATCTATTGACATTTCCTGTCTTGACATTCTTCCAGCGTTACAGATGAGGTAGTAAGTTTCATTACTGGACCAAATTTCCCATCAATTCATGGCTCTAGTAAATTGAAACACATCTCTATCCTACATCTCTAGCATACTTACTTATGTTATTTTTTTTCTTTCCAAATATTCAAAGAATCTGTTTTTGGTAGGTAACTGCCAATTCAATTTTCTTAGTACTCATATTGACCCCTAACAGACTTCAATTAATCTTGAATAGCATCATGTTTATGACTCATTTGTTTTGCACATTTGTTATTAAATAGTTGTCTTTTAGGATGCTCCAGTGTGATTTTATAGTCCCACATTATGCTTAACAAGTTACTACTCACAGCTCCACAGGGTTAGTTTCACAAGAAGATATAAAGCACTATCTGAGATGAACTTTGTTAGTAACTGAGTGTACCAACATACACATGACTGGATGAGGAGTTTTAGCCAGCGGAAAAACTGCTATGTGTTTGATTTCTGGACATCTAGAATAAGGATAACTTTTAACTGTACAGTGTTGCTTGTTAATGCAGTATCTATTGCTTGACTACAGTTAACAATTGTATTCCACAATTTTTTGGAATTACTTGGTGCTAAAGAGTCCACAGAGTTGTGGAGTTTGCACTGACATTTGCTCAAGCATCTTGGTCTAGTGTGGTCACAAAATACTCCCAGCTGGCATACAGGCAATTTCTGAGATTGCTCTCAGGAAGACTTATCTTTCTACTTGCACTTCTGTGGGTCTAAATAATATTTAGCTTCTAGACTAAGCCATCTACACCAAAACTTGTTATGCTGGTGCATATTGAGTGTTTTTGTCTTTTATCACGTTGTGGTCTAAGTGCCTAGAAAAGTACTGAAGCACTGAGATTACAACTGGTAGTGTTGTGCTTGGTCTTATGCCTCTTCCACTGGAAGAGTTTTTAATTGCTTCTGGTAGCAGTTTGTAGCCTAAAATTAAACCTAGGCTTTCTTTCATACAGCAAACTGTTCATAGGCTCTCCTGAATGACCTTTCGATAAGCCCCGTCCCCTTTGCTCAGGAAGCCATCCATATTCCTTGCAGATTTACCAGTCTACATCTGCCTATGTGAAGATGTATTTCCATTCATAGTTCTCTTCTGGTTTTTTTCAGTAATTGTCAGGTGAACAAGAATATTGCAATGTGAACACGAGAAGTAGAATTCTTCTGCCCTCTAGGCCAAACTAGAAAATAATATTAAAAAGGTGTCCTCAGTTTTATTTAAGACGATTGCTTCTACTAGCTCTAATGAGGTTCAGTCTTACAAACAGTTGACCTAGTAGAGTTGAAGAAAAGGTGATAACTTGGCAGAGGATGAAATGAGTGTGGGGAATAGGAACTAATCAATAGAGATTTGGCACAGGTTTTAGGAGAATGACTTTCCACTCTTTTTTTAGTTCCTTAATCACTTCTTTCCCTCCCATAGTTCTAGGGAGTGAGAAATCACTGTCTATGACTGTGCTTCCACAAGGGTGAGAGAAGATGCTCACTGAGGGAAGTTAGGTATCTCTGATAATGCTATCAAAAGGTGGTCAACATTGGTCAAAATCATAATTTGTAAACCAGTTACAGCAGCTCTGTTAATGACTGTTTTGTTGGTCTGCTCTTTCATGTACCCACCCTTGTGCTTGCCTTTTCTTTGGGATGCCCATTCTTCAGGCAGGGCTAGTCATGCACTCTGAGTCTGCTCAGCAACTGGCACGGTAGGACTCAGCCTTTAGTATATTACAGGTAAGCAACAAGAAGTGATGATGGATAGGATAGGATAGGATAGGATAGGATAGGATAGGATAGGATAGGATAGGATAGGATAGGATAGGATAGGATAGGATAGGATAGGATAGGATAGGATAGGGTAGGATAGGATAGGATAGGATAGGATAGGATAGGATAGGATAGGATAGGATAGGATAGGATAGGATAGGATAGGATATTTCCTTTGGAAGGAACCTGCAGTGATCATACAGTCCAGCTGCCTGGCCCCTTCAAAGCTAGCCGAACGTTGAAGCATTTTGTTAAGGGCATTGTCCAAATGCGTCTTGAACACTGATAGACTTGGGGCATCAACCACCTCTCTAGGAAGCCTGTTCTAGGGTTTCACCACCCTCTTGATAAAGAAATGTTTCCTAATGTCCAGTCCTGTCACTGGATACCAACTACTCATAAAACAGGCTACTGAAACAGTCTGCCATTCTCCTTGCAGACTTATATTTCTGCTTCTTCCAGCAAACTGTATGACAACTGAGAAACTTTGTCAAGCACTAAGCAATCTTGTTATATGTTTCTTCTAGCATTTCTTGGTGTTCGTTCTTCCAGACAGCTTAGAGGAGGGATATGTGGTGAGTATTTATTCCCCATTGTTTTCAAGTACAGATATAATTTGACTATGGTATGAAGATTTCAGATTAAGAAGGTGTGCCTCATTTCAGTTATAATACATTGGGATATCAAGAACCCTCTACATTCTGAAAGAATAAAAAATGTAGTTTAAAAGAGTGACCTACAGTATTGTGCTATATGTAGAGCTTGAATTTATATAACATTGGATGGCAATCATTTTAGCCTGACTTATTGTAAGGGTAGAGCTTTAAGCACCAGAGCCTAATTCTGCAAGGTTTTTGCATAGAGATCCAAGGATTTAATTTGGGCTCTATAAGATCAAAATTACGAAGAGTTAATTTCTGAGCTGTGGACACTGGGCTAGATCCCCAAATTGTTTATGTTTCTAATTTTGGTTTCATACTGTGTTTTCAGAACTTGTCTAATATAAGATATGGTCAGTTGTAGCAGTGGTGGATTTCCCTGTGTTTGAGATGGCTTAGAAGGGCATTGTGTCAGAACAAGTTAATTAACTGTAAGTTCTCCTTGTATTATGGTTGTAAAAGTAGCCGCATGTTGCAGGGGGGGGGACAGGAAAGGTGTCTAAAGCAAAAGTAGCATACAGTTGTAAACTGAGAGAGACAAGGACAAATGGTTTACCTTAATTTCTCATGTTCAGGAGAGAACACCTGGCAGCCACACAGTATTATTTCAGCTGGTTACTTATGTCTTTGGTTCTTTGCTGTCAAGAACAGTGCCTCTGGATTTATTAGATGTGCTCTTGCTCTTAAATGGAAAAGTATGTGCTGAAAACGTAAGTGGAACTAAGTTATGAATGCTGCTACCAATCATTTTTAAAGCACTTTGTCCATTTTACTCACTATGCAAGCTGCTTCAAGCACACTGTGCAAAAGTGCTTTCACAAATTGCATGGAAACATCTTCAAATTACACCATTCCAGTGATTGCACAGAATTACAACATTTATCAAAGTCTAATTATATTGGGGGAAAAAACAGCCAATTAGTGACTACATTAATTAATTTTAAATCTACACAGAAATTTCACTTTTCAGGGGAAAAATTGAATAGAAAATGCCTCTTGAGAAGCTCCAGCCAGAGGTCATAAGATGAAAGAAACTTCTTTAAAGCTTTTCTATCAATAATACTATTTTGAAGAATATTAAATACTAATAGATGGGGTTTTGAGAAAATCCTTACAGTTGGCCCTCACTCAGATCATGTTTGTGAGTATTTTAAAATTTAAATCCAATGAGTCCACATATTCAGACCTTTGTGCATGAAAGAATAGCCATAGATATGTTCAGGGCAAATCCTATAAGCCTAGAGCAGATTCCGTGTTCATCTGAAGTCAGTCAAATCTTGCTTCCTGGTCCCAGAAGAGTGATGTGCACACATGCTCACAAAAAAAAAAAAAAATCTGTGTTAAAAACTTAGTATTTTCAAGCCATGCACTCTCACGGTCAAATCCAGTTTTCCAAATGTTCAATCAGTATTACTGAAATCAGTGGGACCTCCAGCATGAACAGGACTGAACATGTAGCTGGCCCATTTTTTTCCCTATGAAATTGGGTTCTTTCAAGAAGATGAGAGTGTCACAATGGTCTGTGTTTCACCTGCACACAGAAGACTTCTGAACAAAGTCAGACCTCATCTGTAGTAAGCACCCTTGTTAATTTCTGTTATCATAATCTGGAACAGGAACAAAACCAACAGTGTGCCATCACAAAAAGCTGTCTTTTTTGTCTAACTCCTGCCACATTTCCGTAAGGGAATTGTATCAGTCTCAGTGGTGCCTTGAGGTAGAGCACTCTAGACAGGCATGTGTGTCTTTGCCAGAGGAATGCACGAAGAAATTGTTCAGGGTGTTTCCAACACGGGTCCAGTTTCAGAGTTCTTTTAGAGAGGTTGTAAAAAGACTGTGAATGAAAGTCTTGGAGGCCAGTTTTCTGTATGAAAAGTGATAGGACATTCAAACCTCCTGCTGCTTTTGGCAGTGGTGCTCTGCATTTATCTCCAGCATGACCCTGAAGGCATGGTAGACATTCTCAACCCTAGGAACATCACACTGGTTGAAAGACGGAAGGGAGAGAACTTCTATTTCACAACTGCCCTCCAGTCATCACATTTCCTTTCCGTTCAATATGAAGCTATGTGTTTGTACCTCATGGACAAAAAGACAAAAAGGTATGAAAGGAAAAAAAACTGAGGTTTCATTTGGCTGGCAGATCTCCCTGTACTTTCAAAGCCTATGTTGGCTCCAAAGAACAAGCTTTAAATATAGTAGCCTTTGAGGGCAGAAGTTGTTGAGGATGTCACAGCAAATGGAAAGGAGCTTTAGTAAACCTTCACATGTTAAAATACAAATTAAGCATGAGAAATATTAATTTTGTGAGGGCCTGAAGTGTATTTCACCTACTCAAGTAACAGGTGTTCCATTTGTGAGGCCTGCAAGATAGCAAACCATGGACAGATAATGCTGCATTACACTGCCTCCTTCCTAGATGCCAGAATTACGAGATAAATGTTACAGACTGTAAGCTGTGAAATGAAAGAGCCTTATCCTGGCTGCAGCACAACACAGGAGGGTATACACTTTTAGGCTATGAAGTATTTTTCAGGTGGCTGGAGACATACTCAACCTCTAGCATACTCTCTAACAGGGGGCATTAATACATGTCAATGCATACCATGCTGCAGCTAACTTCTGTAATCATTTATACAGGGCAGCAGATACAAGACAGCAGCAACAGCCCTAATGGCTGTGATTAGTTACTAAGCATGGGGTTTTTTTGAATGAACATGTCATTTGAAGTTGCAAACCTTCTTTTAAAGTTTTGGAAACTTTAGTTTGTAATATATGGTACTTTGATTTTTGTTTAAACTTCTTTTTTCCAAAGAGACACTATTTCTCTAAGCTTTGTTGAACATTCACTTTATTCCAGGATTTAGGTACTTCTCCAGGACCTATTAAAGTTAGTGTGATTACTGATCATTGCTGCTGTAGAATATTCCTCCCCTGTTCTAGAAATATAGCCTATTTTCAGATACCTTTCTTAAAAGTAGGGGGGAAAGAGGTCTGTCGTGTGGAGTTCACAATACAGATAGATAAAATAGGGCAGAAGAACATGCATAGAAATAATTGCTCAACATCACACAGCTGAGCTGGAACTGAAACACAGCAGTGTCCTCTGCACCTCATGGGCTGTCTTGCATGCCAATGTTTCTTCGTCTCACTGCAATGGAGCTCTCCATTTGTACCTGCTTTGAAATGTCTTTTCTGATACATCCTTAATCAAGATGGGCATGGTTATATCACAACCCTACTTATCCCCACTGCTGACAATATGACAAATGCTGAAATCTGGTTCCTTTTCCTGTGGTGTTTTTCACCCTATTGGAATGCTTCTTTCATCTCATTCTTTACCCATCCTGTAGTCAATGTCCATCCTTATGACAACACCACCTAAATGGAGCTTCCTGAAGAAAATTACAAAGAGAGCAACATTAGGTGTCTCACAAGATGTTTAAAGAATGTGTAATTTGTTCTGTATAAACAGCCATCTATGTATATAGAACAAATGTTCTGTATCCTTCAGGGTGGATTAAGGTAAGTTACACTTATTAAGAGCCTGCACAGTTCAGAGCTGCAAGAACAGTATTCTACCAGATTTGGTAGAAGTAAAAGTACCTCATTTTCAAAGGCATTGGGAAATGGAAATAGCGAGTTTTGTGCTTGGCAGGTGATCTGCCCCTGTCAGGAAATAATCTCGGCATATCAAATGAAGGAAGAATGTAGCAGAGGAGTCTTTTTAATTAATTTTCATGTTTACATTGGCCCTGCAGTTCTTTGTATGCCTGAGTATGTGAATAGAGAAGCTGTACCTTAGTTAATATGTTATGTAGTGAGATTTTTGCTTTTTTTGTCAGCCTAGCTTTTATGGTAGTTGTACTCACTGATAATTTATTACAGACTTATTAAACAGTTTCACTTTGAAGAAGGTAATGACTTTATTACAGCTTTTTGTTTTAATTTTCTGTGGGTTTGTTGGCTTTCTTAAAAACAAAACTTCTAAGATCTGCATCAGTGAGACATCAAACAGAAATAAGAAATTACACATGGACACTTGGCTTAGTCACACATTTTTCTAGCCATCTGCATTTAGTTGTGCTATTATAATCATGGTTTTGCATGTATCAACTTATTTTGAGATATGTCACTATGAAGACTATAGGATACCTAATGCTTTTACCTTGATCTTCCTTAGTTTCCTGTGTGATACACATGTAAGCTAAAGTACACAGAATCCACAAACTGAATATAGCATGTAGTTCTCACTACTTCTTTAACAGGGAAATGTAGTTGAAACAGAAATAGCCACATAATGAGGTTGCCTGTTATTTGGGTGTAATCAACACTGAAAAGGTTTTGCTGACATGAATAATGTAGATTAGGGAGCCTGGAAAGATTACTTACCCCCATAGCTGAACATAGATCAGTTAAACATAGATATACTGGGGGGAAAAAAAGTCCTTTTGCCACTATATGAAACTAGGTAACTGACAAAAGCTTTATCATTGACGTGTCTTGCTCAGAAGCAGGAGAGGAGGCTTGCTTCTAGCTCCATCAGTACAGGCCTGTATTGCTTTTACAAAGAGAACCGCAACACTCTGCTTTATAAAGTACCTTTTAAATGCAGTCCCATTTCATCTGCTTTGCTTCCACATTGTGGTATTACACTAAAACTCCACAGAGTTGTTGGCATGAGACTGGTGATAAAGACCTGCTGAATCCTGTTCTCTAGCTCAAAATACGCATCAGGAAACAAGTTAACTGTTTTTGAAACAAACATGTTTGCTTGCAGAAATTTGTGGAAGAGGTCTGTAAGCACCCTGTATCAATCACCTAAGGAAAAAGAAAATGCAGTGTTATAAAGAGAAAGAAGCCAAACTATTTGCTTTCTTTGAAACTTTTAGCATTTTTAGATAGTGGGGAGAAAGTAATTCTGGTTCTTAGGAGGAAGGAACTCAGGTTCCAGTGAGCTGGAAGGAAGAATGCTGCACTAAAAAGAAGTTTGGGGTCATTCTAATGGTTTTCACTTTGCTTCTTGAAGTGAAAGCAATGACAGCCAACATGGCTTCACTGAGAAGCAGATTGTGCCTGACAAATTTGGTGACCTTCTACAATGGTGACCTTCTTCAGCAGATGTGAATGAGGGAAGAGTGATTGATGTCATCTACTTTTGACTTTTGCAAAGCATTTGACACTGTTCCTTGTGATGCTACTGCCTATAAGCTGCAGAGACTTGGATTTGATGGATGTAACACTTGGAGGATAAGGAATTTGCTAGAGTTGTGATCAATGACTTGATGTCCAAGTGGAGACCTGTGACTGAGTGATGTTCCTTAGGGCTTGGTATTGGGAGTGGCACTGTTCAATATCTCTGTTAACACCAAGCTGAGTGGTGCAGTCAACACACTGGAGAGAAGGGGTACCATTCAGAGAAACCTGAACAGTCATGAGAGGGGGCCCTGTATGAACTTCATGAAGTTCAACAAGGCCAAGTGCAAGGTCCTGTGTCTGGTCAGGGCAATCCCAAGCACTGGCACAGGCTGGGCAGAGAATGGATTGAGCACAGCCCTGAGGAGAAGGACTTGAGGGTGTTGGTGGAGAAGCTCAGCATGTCCTGGTAATGTGTGCTTGCATGTCAGAAAGCCAACCCTGTCCTGGGCTGCATCAAAAGCCCAAGTGTGGCCAGCAGGTCAAGGGAGGTTATTCTGCCCCCCTAGTCTGTTCTTGTGAAACATCATCTGAAATACTGTGTCCAGCTCTGGGGCTCCCAGTATGAGAAGTTTGCAAACCTGTTGGACTGAGTCTAGAGGAGGGCCATGAAGATCATCAGAGGGCTGGATAACTTCTCCTGCAAGGAGAGAATTGGGGTTGCTCAGACTAGAGAGAAGAAGTCTCAAGGAAGACCTTATAGCACCTTCCAGAGAGGGACTTTTAACAAAGACAAGGGGTAGTAGCTTCAAATGGAAAGGGACTAAGTTTAGATTTGATATTGGGAAGAAATTCTTTACTGTGAGGGTGGTGAGGCACTTGAAGAGGTTATCCAGAGAAGCTGTGGATGGCAAATCTCTGGAAGTGTTCAAGACCAGATTTTAGCAACCTGGTCTAATGGAAGGTGTCCCTGCCCATGGCAGGGGAGTTGAACTAGATGATCTCTGAGGTCTCTTCCAACCCAAACCATTCTATGAGTCTGTGTGTCTAGAAATGCTAAGCAAACTGATCATCATCTTGTTTGCATGTGTGGGACTGAGATGTTCTGAAGAGTTTAGGTGTGAACCTGAGGGTGTCAGTTTTCCATGATTCTTGTAAACAGCTTCTTTCCATCAGAAGTGGTAAGTAAAGGACCTCGGACATGGCCAAACTCAGTGGACAGACAGCTGAACTTCAGAATTGAAATCTCTATAAAAGATTATGCAAAAAACTGAACTGTAGCCTTGGGAAGATAGACAGAAACCTGAAGTCCAAGAGGTCCCAGATTAGAACCTGCAAGGTGATACTGCATGAGGATTCATCAGGAGTGTAGTGCCTTACCTGCAAAGCGGTGGTTAAGTGGGGGTGCTGCGAGGCACTAGCACAGGCCATACTTGTCAGGTCCCAGCTCACAGCTAGACCTCTGTGGGCAGAGCTTTGTGCTTGCATGGTGTCAAAATAATTGCATAGTCCAAGGCAGCTCTTTCTTATAATAATACCTACTGAAATCACTGAATATAGGCTCCCTTTAGCTTAATGAGGAGTAGTATTTTATAATCTTGTAGTGTCAGCTAGGTAACAAAGAAAACTCTTTTCCCACCTTCTCCTGGCTTTTGGGATTTGTTGTATTTTCTCCCCATGTTTTAGATTAGTTTTAAAACAGATTTTATTATTTCTGTTTGCAGACTTGATTTTTTTCAACCCAATCATGCACAAAACCTGCAATTTTGTATCATCCTTATGTATAAGGTTTTTGTTATAATTTAATGAAGTAATTGCTAATATTCATGTGAAGTTGTTCTGCTCAGTTCTGATCCTGTGCATCTGAAAATGCTTATCTTATATTTCCCATGCTCCAATAAATATTTGTCCATAAAGAATACTCATAGACTGAAGTCATTGCTCCAAACATTAGCATCGCAGCTTACTTCATTTGCTGTGTTTCATTTTGACTTATTATTAACTGACTTCCTTTGCCAAAAATAAATTATTTTGGTTTTTATTTGACACAGTCCTGCTGGTATTTGATAAGAGCATCTAGGGCTGCTCTTATGTTTATTCTAACAAAATAAGTTTCTTAATTTGCTTTGAATTCCTCTTCTCCTGAATTTCAACTTCCTTGGCATATACTCTTGTTTTGGAAATCTGTATTTCTTTATTTTGTTTTGGGTTGGCTTGTTTTGTCTGTGGGGTTTTTGTTGGGCTTTTTTAACCTTTTTTTTAATTACTATTTTTAAAATTATGTTCAGGCAAGTGCTACAATCAGCTTAGGACCTATTATCACAGTTTTTCTTTGACCTTTTTATTAGAATACCACATAACTCAGAAGATAGTAATTCTGATTGCTAGCACATTTCCTGTCTTTTCCCTTTGATCTGTAAAATAACTGTGTTGTAAGATAACCCCTCATGCAATTCCTCGTAAATAAAATGTGCCTTTCTCCAGAAAGGTTCCTGCATAGATCTGCAGGCTGAAGGTGTTGGCCTTACGCAGTGGAGGTAAGGTGTTCCCAGCCTGAGTTTTTTCTGAAACTATGGTTGGAAGAGGTGTCAGCATGTGTAGCAGCAGGAAAAATTTTGGCTGATCAAGCAGTGCTTTGCCTATCACTTGGGAGAACTTTGTCTACTATTAAGATGCATCTCTTAGTTTGCAAATTCCCACTCCTGGTGAACCATTGTTCACCTTCTGCAGAGTGCTGCATGGTCCTTCAAATCACTGTGGGCACCTCACATATGGCATAATATTTCTGTGTGTTCATAAAGAGTGTGCTTCCCTTTGCAGTAGTTTTTTTCCACTTGCTTCTAGGAAAAATGAAACTGGTACAGCACTGTTTCCAATTCTCTGCCAGATGCCTTACCTTACTAAGGTAATGAGCTTTGTTTGCTTCAGCTTCGCATGCTCAGAATGAAATTAAGCTTCATCTTAGGCCCTGTGCTCTTCAACGTCTTCATAAATGACTTAGACACAGGACTGGTAGGGATACTAAACAAGTTTGCAGATGATACAAAACTGGGAGGAGCTGTTGGCTCCCTCAAAGGCAGAGAGGCCCTGCTGAGAGACCTGAACAAATTAGAGGACCGGGCAATCACCAGCCAGAAGTTCAACAAGGGAAAGTACTGGATTCTGCACCTCGGGTGGGGCAACCCTGGATGTATGTACAGACTGCAGAGTAAGATGCTGGAAAGCAGGGCCAGGGAAAGGGACCTGATGGTTGAATCTGAGTCAGCAGTGCCCTGGCAGCCAGGAGGGCCAACCGTGTCCTGGGGGGCATCACAACAAAGCATTGCCAGCCGGTCAAGGAAGGGGTTTGTTCCACTCTGCTCTGAACTGGAACAGGCTCCCCAAGGAAGTGGTCACAACACCAAGCCTTGAAGAGTTCAAGAAGCATTTGGATGATACTCTCAGGCATGTGGTATGAGTCTTGGGGATGATTCCGTGCAGGGCTTAGAGTTGAATTTGGTGATCCTTGTGGGCCCCTTCCAACTCGGCATATTCTGTGATTCTGTGATTTAAGTGTCAGGATATATCCTATACTGACCCGTACTTTGCTAAATGCTGTTACTAACAGAGTTGCTGGTTTATTTACACAACAATAGGACTGTGCAGGATATCTTTTCAACATGGAGTATTGCTCCAAATTTTTATAGAGTGAGTAGGAATAAAATGTAGATTGATGCATCAAAATAAAAAAAAACTAATTCAGAATCTGAAGGAGTGCTACCAAGGAGTGATTTCTTTCAGAGAAAAAGAGAAGTGTGTTAGAGACTGACTAGTTTACTTATCCTGCAGCCTTTACTTGTGCATATATTTTTAATCTCATTCCCATGATTTGGAAGATTAAGTTTAACACACACATATATTAAAAAAATGCATAGCACCAAGTAAAAGTTTACCTTTTTCCTCACTGAGTCTGATGAGTTGTTCAAGTTTATGGTGGACTTTGTCCTGTGCAGTTATGAGTTTCACTTTCAATAAGGAATTCCCAACAACTTTCAGGACTGGATCTTAGCAGGGCTGAATGGTTTGGTAGCTAGCAAAGAGTTTTGCTTTTGCAATGCTCCAATTGAAGCATTATGAGCAACAGCAAAACTCCATTAATCTAATGGTTACCTGATCCCTGCTGTTGTATACTAGAGTGATATGGCTTTGAAAAATATATCAGCTGAATGAATATATGTAGAATGAACATCTTAGCAGCAGCAGCATCTTGAGGGAAGTGGGAGAAAGAACTTGCATTTTGCTATTTGTACAGTGAATCTGGTATTATCAGTGTAAATCTGCAGAAGTACAGGGAGACATGAGAAAGGCCATAACAACAAAGACTGGGTTACTGTAGAAGATAAGCGTCTAGCCACAAGTATTCTCATTCATGGATGACTGACTTAGGTTTGTTCTGAGTTGCTATGAACATTTGTGTTTAGTGAGTATCTAGTGGTAAATTATAAGGGATTGATCTTCCCTCTGCTGCTTAATATTAAAAGATACATGGGAAAATTCCAGCCCACTTGATGCCTGTAGCAACTTGTTCAGTCACAGACTAAAGCATAATCCTTACATGTTTGTTTTCGCTGGTTATTAATTCAAGTGGCGGGCACACAGACAGAGATAGACAGGAGTAGTCAGAATACAAAGTTGCTAAATGGTGTTTTTGTTTATCTCTGTGTATTGCTTGAATGTATGGGACCATGTGTTATGATTCACAGAGATGCCCTACACTGAGGTGATCCATGTATGGTACTTTGACAGATAATTGTAGATGCTGCTTTGAAGGGCTGTCATTTAGGAAACATAGAGAAGTAAGCAGTAAGTTCAACATGTAAGCTGACTGCTTGAACAAGAGACACACTATGTCTTTATTTTGTATTGCCAGGAAGGGTAAGGGCCAAAAATTCCAGTGACATTCAGAAAGTGAAATGGAACATGGACTGAGCAGCTCCCAAGTAAGGGAGCTGGGGTGAAGCTGAAATGTTTCATGCAGTCATTTGCATTCCTTTTGGACGGACGTCATGTCAGCTAAGGTGCAACTACTGCAGTTCAGGGCCCAGAATCTTGCAGGCAAATTGTGTGGGTTCAGCGGTTGCTATGCAAGCAGCAAAAGAAAAATCCATGATCCCTTTGCAGAAAAGGTAAGGAAGGTAACTTCACATGGAAACCCTCTCAACGATGCAGGTTTAGGAAGCAGAACTTCCAGGTTGTTAGCGAATATTTGAACATGTTTGAAAGTTGAGATTACCTAAGTTTCTTCTTATCAGAGAGAAGTAATCCAAAGGGAGATTTTTTAAATAGTTCATCAGTGTTTGAATGCAGGTAATTGAGCACAGCTGTTAGAAGCATCCACTGTAAGGTGATGGGTCCCTTTACCCCTCAGCACAGTGTGTATAGGTTCTCTTTATATGGACTTGCATGATTTTTTGTTAGTGTTTCATTGGAGAAAACCTCTTTGTACACTTCTGCTAGTAGTGCTTATTCTGTGCTCTCTCTTGTGCTTTCTTGCTTGCTCTGCCAAGATGTTCATGGCAGAGATCCTAGACTCTGCTGCCATCTGAACACGTGAAAGTGCTATGTCTCCAGCCACAAACCATGCTGATGTGGTGACAAAAGATGAGAGTTCTTCCTATGCTAAAAGCTATGTTGATGAGAGGGCACCTGTCTGAGTTCAGGAGACCTGTGGTTTCAAATTAGATTGAATTGGCTGGTGATAAGAGACCCTTCAACTCCCTTGTTGTCTGTGGACACCTGCAGTAACAAATCTCCTATAGACCAGATACCCAGTCAGATGCAGATGGTGACCTCAATGGCAGGCATACTTTGAGAGACTGGAAAAGCAGTCCTCCTGGCCAGAGGCCTCTTAAAGGGCCTCCTCTGGTGTTCCCTTCTTTTCTGAAACAGAGCAATGAGATTATCAGTATGAGTTCGTTTGTTTTTGTGGGGTTTTTTGTGTTTTTTTTTAAACAGTGACTGAGTAATGCTTTGAATCAATGCATGGTCTGTATGGCACTAAATGTCTCCTAGTACCATCGATAATTTTTTCTACCAGAAGGGCAGTGTTCTGGAAGTCAAGAGCAATTTCCCTGTTTGTTAGTTGCCTCTTTAAAAAAAAAAAAAAAAAAAAAAAAATCTTTCCTGTGGCTTTTAGAAACATGCTTCATGGTAGTAATTGCCAAAAGAGTAACAGTCAGCAATGTCTTTGCTGCACTCTTTTTTAAAATCCTTCTTTCACTGCACACCACTCAGTAACTATTAACCTTTTCCTGCACTGAAAACCTTTTAACATCTGAATGACTTTTTCTCACCCTCATCCTATAGTCAAGTTCAAACGCACTAACTAATCCATATAATTTCCATTAACATGCTTGTCAAGAGTGAATAAACCCTACAGAAGTCAAAAAATAGCATAAAACCGTGCTTTCTATCATGGATGGCAAAGACGGCGTTTTTGTCTTCTCCATTGGGTACGAAGATATCTGCTGAGAGAAGGGCTGGCTTCTCCCAGCTGTAGCTGGGGCTCAGGTACAAGTTTCTGTGCCATAGCTTAACTCTTAGCTGAAGCATTAGCTTTATTTATAACTCTTCATATAGTGTTAGCTATAGTTATATTTCAGGCCTACAGTCAGTGAAACCAGAATGTAATTCCCAGTCAGTTTTCAAAAATGTTTGATAAATCCAGCAGTATTTCTTGTATGTGACATTTTACAGATTCACTACATTGTTCCTTCTTTTCTAGCCCACGACTAAACCTATCTGCTAATGTAAAATCTGAACTATTTTTCTTAAGGAGATGAGCTAAAGCTTTAAGGCAGTGCTTAGGTAGGTATCTCTGTTTCTGATGCTGGAAATGCTGCACAGAAAATACTTTGTTTCCAGTATCCCTACTTAATAGCTTGTTACTTGTGACAGCATCACTGCAGAAATGAAACACCTGTTAGCAAAAGAAGCAGGTAATATATAGAGTTTCTCTTTGGTTCTAGCTTTTAACTTGACTTTGTCTTCTTTCAAGTAAATGCATAATAATATCTTCCTTTTGAAAGCTTTATTCTTCATAATACATGTTCTAATTGTGGTTCTTATCCGTGCTTTGGATGTATTAACCCCACAGACTGACTAATTAATTCTGTATTCTGGTGCCTATCTTCTCTGCAGTGAAAGGTACATTTTTTTTTTTTTGGCATTTTTTAACAAATTAGAAGCTTTGATTTGGGAGTTATCAAAGAAAACCACACACAGAACCTTTAGTGAATGTTTATTTGTTGTATTTGCTGTCTGTGTTTAGGATGCATAGTAAGAGTCATTATAACTTTCCTCTCTAAATTTTCACACAGACACTATAGTCTTAATCCTTTTGCCAAGGAATGAGGGAGGAAAGCATTTTACCCTCCTCCCTGCATACCTACCTGAAGGCCAAGGACACAGCAACCCTGATAGCATTACACTGACAGTTCATTTCAGATGTCAACAGAGGAGGTGGGATTTTTTGGGTTTTTTTTGAGTTTTTTTCCCTTTTTTTTTTAATAAACTCTAATCTAAAAATGTTAATGGACTGTTTTGAAGGGAGAAAGTAGCCTTCTCTCATCCTTTCACTCCCTCACTTGGATGTTCTCTCTGACTTAGCTGACAGCTAGGCTTTTGTATGAAGGCTGAAGAACAGATGAGGTAATGCAGGAAACTGGAACTCTGTGTCCAAGTATCAGAGCAATTTGCTATGGCACTACACTCATAAGTTTCATCCCTTTATATCAAGTAGGAATGACTCAAAAGATCTGCAGTGTGAAGCTGAGATGAGGCTTTATGTTTTGTACCTGTACCAGAGGCTCCTGGGGACACCAGAGGGACACGTTGTGCTCCACCTGTTTTCATAAGTAAACAGCCTTGCAGGTGATACAGGCTGTGGTAACCAGAACAGAGTCAACTGTGGGCAAGTGCCAGATTTGTAGATGCAGCTCTTATGTTACAGAAATGTCTTGCTCTACATTTTAATCAGAAGCATTCTGCTATGCAGCACATTTTTACAATGCATTTGCCTGATGGAACTACAATACTGTTATGAAACAGCCTGATGGAGTTGCACAGGAAATGGCAAATGCTAATGCTTTTTCAAAATGCAACCAAAGAATATCATACAATTCAGAAAACCATAGGAGATGCAGTTGTCAAATTTCAAAGTTTTAAGTCTGATAGTTGTTTATTCCAGAACAATTCCAAAGAATCAAAGAGTTTTGTCTTATTTGTAAAGCATTTCTTTACTTATATTAATCAAAAGCTAAACACTTAACTTTATGAGTCCTTCCTGTGTCTGTGAGATGTTTAAAAACACTGGGAGCAAAGACATAGTTCAGTGCACCATGGATATAGTCTTCAACAATTTTAACAACTACGACTTGCCTTATTTACTCTGTCAAAATAGAAAATCATTGTCATCATCATTGTCATCATTACCACAGAATCATCAAGCAGTTTATGTTGGAAGAGATGTTAAAGCTAGTTCAGTCCCCTGCTATGGTGGAGGTTGTGGCCCTCATCTGGACTTGCTCCAGCAGATCTATGTTCTTTTGTTGGGTACCCCAGAGCTGGATGCAGTACTCCAGGTGGAGTCTCACAAGAGCAAAGTAGAAGAGCAGAATCCCCTCCCTCGCCCTGCTGGTCACACAATACTTCTAATGCAGCCAAGGATACAGCTGGCTTTCTGTAGTGAAATGCACATTGCTGAGTCATTTCAAACTTCTCTTCCATCAGCACCCCGAGTCCTTCTCCTCAGGGCTGCTCTCAACCCATTCTCCACCCAGCCTGTACTTGTTCTTGGGATTGCCCCAGCCCAGGTGCAGCACCTTGCACTCTGCCTTACTGAGCTTCATGAGGTTTGCATGGGCCCACCCCTCAAGCCTCTCAAGGTCCTTCTGAGTGGCACCCCTTCCCTCCAGTGTGTCAACTGCACCACACAGCTAGGTGTCTTCAGTGAACTTGGTGAGAGTGCACTCAATCTCACTCTCCATGTCACCAACATGGGTGTTAAACAGCCCTGGTCCCAACACCCACCCCTGAGAAACACCACTTGTCANACAATACTTCTAATGCAGCCAAGGATACAGCTGGCTTTCTGTAGTGAAATGCACATTGCTGAGTCATTTCAAACTTCTCTTCCATCAGCACCCCGAGTCCTTCTCCTCAGGGCTGCTCTCAACCCATTCTCCACCCAGCCTGTACTTGTTCTTGGGATTGCCCCAGCCCAGGTGCAGCACCTTGCACTCTGCCTTACTGAGCTTCATGAGGTTTGCATGGGCCCACCCCTCAAGCCTCTCAAGGTCCTTCTGAGTGGCACCCCTTCCCTCCAGTGTGTCAACTGCACCACACAGCTAGGTGTCTTCAGTGAACTTGGTGAGAGTGCACTCAATCTCACTCTCCATGTCACCAACATGGGTGTTAAACAGCCCTGGTCCCAACACCCACCCCTGAGAAACACCACTTGTCAATCTTTTAACATGAGATAATTTTGTATGGTTCTTTCCCTACAGGTTTCATGGGTTTAATCTTTTGAAACAAGAGGCAAAGCAAAAACACTTACCAGTATATCTTGCTTAAAAGCTTCTCTTGGCTTCAACCAATACATGCTGAATGAATATAATAAGATTTTACAAAAAAAAAAACCACATCTTACATATTCACCACTGCTTTAGTATCAGTCATACATGGTAGCTCTTGAATGTAATACTCATCTCCTGGTTTCAAGTTAATAATAATTAATTCTCCCACTAATTTTGAAATAATGAAAGGTTTTCCTTTATCTGCTGATTAGTAAGAAAAAAGGAAGAGACTTTGATATTCTCTGCTTGGAATTGTTGCAATATTTTATCTTAAGCCTTCTGACCTGATTCCTACATGTTCAAGAAGGATTAAACTTTTCTTGTAACTCAAAAACAGTTCTCTACTGCTAGCTTTTTCTGAGATTCTTCTCTTATCTCCAAGGTTAGCTAAAAACATCAAGGGTTTAGAAATGTGCTTTATCAGTGAGATAGCTCAAGATGACCTTGTGTTCTCCCACAAGAAAAATGTTCATGCATTTCTTCTTCAAGTGAGCTCAGGCTGAGAAGAAAACAGCACCAAGTGCCTCCAGCAGCTTTAAAACCAATAGACATTACTTAATTTTCAAGCTGTTTCAAGTATCTTTCACTTCTTTCTGTGAGTTTTAATAACTAATATTTTTGCAGGATGCTCTTGCTCTAGAGTGGCTTTCTCTGCCTGTTACACATTTTTTTTTTTAGATTTTCATGCCTATTGAACTATTTACAAGACCTGCTTTCTGTTTTACTTAGGAATTCAAGGAGGATCTCTTCTGCAGAATAATTCTCTGCCACTTCATTGCCCTCGTTATACTGGCTGTTAAGGGAACATTTCCTTAACGCAGCAGTACACATATGAAAATAAGGTCTTTGGGATATCTCCTCTGTATCCTGGACTGGCATCCCCAAGGTAGCTCCTAATGAAATCAGGCTCTGTGTGTGCACTCTGATCCTCTCATGCTTCCCTTCTTTATTCTTTCTTTTTTTTTTTAATTATTTTTTTATTTTCTCCAAGTGATGGTCTTTCACCTTCCTCTCGTAGATAAAAATCATAGAATTGTAGAATCATCAG
>VWZF01000731.1:26260-50854 GCA_013396755.1 Sclerurus mexicanus
TCCTGCTGGCCACACTATTCCTGACACAGGCCAGGATGCCATTGACCTTCTTGGCCACCCGGGCACTCTGCTGGCTCATGTTCAGCCTCCTGTCAATCAGAACTCCCAGGTCTCTTCCTGCCTGGCTGCTCTCCAGCCACTCTGTCCCCAGCCTGTAGTGCTCCATGGGGTTGTTGTGGCCAAAGTGCAGGACCCGGCACTTGGCCTTGTTGAACCTCATCCCATTGGAATCAGCCCATCTCTCCAGCCTCTCCAGATCCCTCTGCAGAGCCCTCCTGGCTTCCAGCAGGTCGACACTCCCTCCCAACTTGGTGTCATTTGCAAATTTGCTAATGATGGACTCAATCCCCTCATCTAAATCATCAGTAAAGATATTAAACAGGACTGGGTCCAACACAGACCCCTGGGGAACACACTAGTGACCAGCTGCCAGCTGGATGCAGCACCGCTCACCAGCACTCTCTGAGCCCGACCATCCAGCCAGTTCCTAACCCAGCACAGAGTGCCCCTGTCCAAGCCATGGGCTGCAGCTTTTCCAGGAGTGTGCTATGGGAGACGGCGTCAAAGGCTTTGCTGAATCCTTTAGGTTTGACATGGTGCTTTTAAGTGACTGCTTTTTTGATCATGAAATTATTATGTCCGTGCTTTCTAGAATACATGTAGAAAGACACAATGTAGTAATTATTTCCACTGATTGCTAGGCAAAGTCAGTGGAAACCCTGGGGTTTATCTGCAAGTGTCTGACTTACCAAAATACTTAAGTGACCTCCTCATCTTACTAGTCACATGCACCCCCGTGTGGGCAAATCCTGTGTTGTTCCCTTCTCCTCCTGGGTTTCTAGAGTATAACAATATGAACAGATGTGTCTTGCTGTCCCATTCTGCCGTCCTCTGAGGATCTTCGACAAATTTTTAAAAAATTAAATAATGACCATCACTCACTTTATGCTTCTTTTCTTCAGGCTGGTTTTATAAAACTCAAAGGTTTTGTAAACTTTATTGACTAGCACAGCATGACCAATTTAGATAGAGGAATATGAGAAAGGGGGTCTTACCTGTAAGCACGGTAGTCATGCTTTAAACAGGAAAACCAGAGAAGTAAACCTTAAAGAGACACTGATTTCAAAACTCCCTAGACACGAAAGAAAATTATTTTAAAAGGTGGATTACTAACACTCAGTCTCATTTAGTGAGGGAAGTTATTTCATGTCAGGGCAGGCTTGTGCATTTTACTTGTGAGCACAATGGTCTTTCCACACTGCACCATACCATACCCACAACCATCACCACGCTGTAGCAAACTGCACCACAGCACACCATATATTCTTTCTTCATTCTACTAAGAGGAAAACTGGTTGAATGATAACAAAAGCTGTAATGAAGTTGACTGCAGTTCTCATTTTACAGGGCTTCAGCCTTCTGTTCGTTTCTGAAGCTTTCAAACATTGCTGTGGAACTTCATTTTTCTCAATCACCGATTTCTTTTGACCAACTCAGATTTTAGAGTGCAGAATGTACAAAATCATTGCAGTATTTTTTTAGGGATTCAAAACTTGTTTAAAATTGGTAGTGAAGTATCCTGCAGTGGAAAACATGGTTTCTAATTAGATAACAAATTCTTAAAGAATTCTGTATTTCAGCTGACCTTATCCTAACTCAGGGTATTTGCTACCCCACATTTTTGTTTGCACAGTAGTAATTAGAGGACACGTGCAATTAAGCCAGCTGTTTCTGAGGAAAAAATAACTGACCTTGATTCTAATCATCCCAGTGTAACAGAATATCTGAGTCAGCTGCATGGTTAAGTGAGGCATCATGGGCACTGCAGGAGGTTAGAAGTCTTCAGGACAAACACACTCCGCTGAACATCAGGGGGAGATACACAAAGGCAGCAGACGGCAAGAATGTTCTTCTAGAAGGACACAGGAAATTCTACAGACTGAAATGGACTCGTCTGTACATTTGAGTAAATTCTTACCTGACTGGGTGAAAGGGCTTTGCCACCTTCAAATAAATCAGAACGACAAATTGAAGAAGTAACTTAAAATAATGTAGCAGTGTTAGTGTTGAAGGGGTATGTGTTCACAGCATGCTTTCTGCTCTGCACAAACATCCACATGTCAGCGTTACATATTCATCTTCCACAGTTTATTTGCTACTGTTATGGAACAAAATTTAACTCTGAATCTCTGTGTTTCTCTACTGGCTTTGTTTGTTGCTATTTTGTTGTGTTTTGGGAGGGGAGGTTTGGTTGTGGGAGGGTTTTTTGATTGTTTTGGGGGGATTTGGGAGTGGGTTTTGGTTTGGTTTCTAAATGTTGAACAAAGTTGCAGAATTCATTTGACTTAAGTTGAAGAAAAAGGAGATCGTTTTGCTGGTTGGATTTCCCTTTCTTGTTCATAGTGGGACTGCAGTTTTAAACTAGCACAGCTAAGCCACAGGTACCCTTGTGGGTGGAAAAATGTGGCAGGGGACTGGGACTGCCCCAGCTGGCAATGGAGGGTTTTTCTCTTTGTCATTTTCCTGTCACCTTAAATATGGAAGAGTAGAGATCCTAACTAGAAAAATCATGGAATGCAGACCTGGTACATGAGAACGTCAACCCTATCTCTGTTAGCCCCAGTCTTTTGTTACATTTACTTTGTATAACTCAGACCACCCCAGATCATAATCTCCTGCAAGATCTTCAGAACTCCACAGGTCTCTCTCTCTAATCCATAAATACATTTTCCACAATTAAAAGGTCCTCATAACACTCTGAGTAAGCAGGCAAGAGCACCTTATAGTGGTGCTTTGTGACACCTGCTTTAAGCCTCCTCATATATTTGCCTCCACCCAACATGATGCACCACAAAGGGCTGCAAAATTCTGTATTTGCCTGTGTAAAGAAGGATACTCCCCACTGTGGGAGCATTAAACTGCTATGTTGTGGATGCACATGCAGAGCTGTGGTGGTCATAGCTAGTGAGAAGCAGCTGATAACAATACAAACTGGGACTGATTTGGCTATACTTTAAAATGCTTAACCAAATCATACTTAACCAGAAATGCTTAACCATACTTAACCAGAATATGGATAGGTTAAAGTTAATCTCCTATAAGGTAGCTTAAAAGAGGGTTAAGCTGGCAGATTTTTCCTTCTTCCTCCATTCTGAAAGAACATTGAGATTAGTTAAGGATATTCAAATACCCTGGGTTTTTCCAGGAAATGTTGGAGTATGGTGTATAGGCAAAAAAGAGAAAAATGAGAACCTTAGAGCACAACAAGTTGGCTAATACTGGTGCAAAATGTGAAAACAATGTAAGGCTACAAGCAAGGGAATACAGATCAGTTATCTGCATCATCAGTAAAGCAAGATGTCAAACATTCTTTTTATTAAATAAATGCAATTGTGATTACATAGAACCTTAATTTTAGGAGTTTCTCTAAGAGAAAACAGCTAAAAAAGTCAGAACAGATGCAAATGCTTTATATGTTAACTAGTCTCCTGCCTTTACTTCCATGACTGCTCAAAAGAAATCCTGCAAAGAAACACTAAAAGGAATCCTGATGAACTGGTAATAAATGTGCTAGTAGATATTTACTGTTACTTGCTCATGGAACTGCCTTGTTTTTTTCTCTTTTGGTAACAGATATAAAACTTCATAATACGCAGTTGAAGTCTTTAACATTTTCATCAGTGTGAGCTGAAAATGCAGTCTTGTTGTGTTAAAGGGACTATTTTTTAGGTGATGGTAGCAAATAAATGCCTATAGAAATAACTATTCCACAGATGTTCTAGGGGTAGCTGTTTGGCTGTTTAAAGCACTAATGGAAGAAATGTACTGCCTTTTGCAAACTGCAGTTCTAGGAAAACCTGCAGTCTTCTATAATTTAGTTAAAAGACCTGATACTGAACTAACAAGTGCTGTGCCAGGTACTTGATATCTTAATTTTTTGATGCTGACTCATCTCTGCCAGAATCACTGTAGAGAGGCTAGTGCAGCTCACTAAAAGCACCATGTACCACCTCTGGAGTGGCCATTGTAGTGCTGAAGGAATGTAACAGACTTCTACTGTCTCCAGAGTATCTGGAGTACATTCACGGTGGCTGGTGTAATGTCTCCTAAATTAGTAGAAATATTTCCAATTAAACAAGCTTTTGTAAGTTGATACCATGAGGAAAAAAATCTCTTGGAAAAGAAATTAAGTAACTGAAGTCCTTTTTCCTTCCTGAAAGTAAGTATACAGCAGAGACAGTTCATTCAATGGAAAGATGAGAATAAGGTTTCTGTGGGAGCAACTGTGTCCAAAATACAGCCAAAATCTACTATTCTACAAAGATATATTCCTAAACAGGGAGGGACAGGTAGTAAAGAAGGGTTTTTGTAAGAGTTAATGGAACAGAGGCAGAGGAAGCATGTAAACACATATGAACTCAAATAGGAAGGACAGGGTCAATGACATGGTGACTGGAAGGAGACAACAAGTTTGTCAGGACTGTCACCTGGAGGACACGTGGTGTGTTCAGAGCTGATTGCTGGCTTGAAAGATCTTCTCACTGTCTTGAGGACACTCGGGGCCCAGCTGACAGCACTCAGGACAGACCTTGCTTGCCACTTCCTTCTGCATGGCTGCATTTCCTCATCACCTTCCTCAGGCAGACCCAGGTGAGTGAGAAGCAGTTGGCAGAGGGAGGCTCTAGCAGACACAGGTCTGCAGTGCCAGGGGGAGCAGTGGCAGCCAGAGAGGAGTTGCTGCAATGCAACACGGCAGCGGTTGAGTAAGTCTGTGTAAGTTAAAAGGCTGATGGGCAAAATACCTGGCTCACAAAGTTAAAGAAGTAGCTCTTGGAAGAGAAGGGTATACCATATTCTCCTGCAAGTAGTTGGGGGATCACAGGCCAGCTGTGCTCCAGAGTGAATGCCACATCATTGGAGGGAAGGGCAGTTTGGGCAGTGCGGTGGTCCTCCACTACAGTGGAGTTTCTGCTTTGTAGAGAGGCAGAGCATACCCAGTTCTTTACTGCATTGATTGCAGTCAGCAGTATGTGTGCATTACTACATCATCAGCTCAGATGTTTGGTCTCCTCCAGAGGACTCTGGTTTCCAGTGCTGGGTCTTCTTTCCCTCCTATTTGCTGCAGAGCCTTTGCTTCCACATCCTGGTGTATGCCAGTGCTTCTGCTATCCTTAAGCTGGTACAACTGTGCAGACTGACAGTACTCTGGGGTAAGCAGGCCAACAGCCAGGGAGAGAGCAGTGACCAACCCAGACACCAGAATGGGTGTGGGAAGCAGACATTGCCCAGTGGAGACTGAAACCTTTGTGCACAGCCCCTGGGACCAGCAGCACAGGCAGCAGACGCTAGGGCAGGCCGTTAGGGATGGGCAGCAGGCACACAGACTCTGCAGGAAGCCTTAGGCTGACAGCCATGCTGATGGCTCAGCTGAGCACAGCTCGCTGCCTGGCAGGGATGAGCATGCTGCTGAGCACAGCCCAGTGTGGGCGCTGGACTGGGAACAGTCACACAGCCCAGCAGTGCTGCCCCCTCTGACTGGGGCGGTCCTTGGCTGCCACTCTGCTGTGTTGCCCAATGTACTGTAAGCCATCCCCTCCATCCCTTCCTCTCTCAGCACCCCCAGCCCATTGTGTCTGCTGAGAAAGGAACTTTTGTTACTGTTTTTCAAGACCCCCAAGACTGCAAGGCAGAGGTGAATTTGACAGGTTTTGTCTTACTACCAGAATTCAACTGTTTTACCTCATCAGTATCTAAGTACCTGAAGGAAGGATGTCAAGAGGATAGAGTCAGGCTCTGCGAAGCAATAAGACAATAAGGGGAAATGGGCAGAAACTGATCCACAGGAAGATCCACCTCAATATGAGGAAGAACTTCTTTACTGTGTGTGTGACTGCACACTGGAACAGATTGCCCAGAAAGGTTGTGGACTCTCTCTCACTGGAGACACTCAAGAACTACCTGGACATGATTCTGTGCCATGTGCTCTAGGATGACCCTGCTAGAGCAGAGAAGTTGGACCTCCTGGTCTCTTCCAACGTGACCCATTCCATGATTCTGTGAAGTGCAATAAAAGCAGCACAGATCATAATAGAAACAATAATACAGACCTTCACAATGCAGGTCATAAGCAATTTTAGACAGGCACATGCTTTAAAATCTTCTAAACTGTTGGGCTGCCAAGTGAATTAAAAAATAAATCCTAAGTCTTGCAAGCTTCTCAACTTGCTTAGAAGAGTAAATGTTCCAAATTCTGAGCAGTCCTTCTGGGAACAATGAATAAACATTTTAAGAGGTTGGTCCACCGAGCTTTGCAGATGCTGTCACACAAAGTTGCAGCCCGTGTGTGCACTTGTGTACTTAGAGAGTGGCAACAATCACACTTTTATCAGTGAGCTTCAATCTTTACCAGCCACATGAAAGGAAAGGGAAGTGGCTGCCTATAGTGGAGATAGAGGAAGAGAGAGAGTATGTGAGCGTGCATGTGTCCAAATGTACCTTTGCACAAAAAGAAAACTTGCTTATAACTCAGTATGTCTGTGCAGCCTGACAGTGCAATACAGAGGTATGAGAACTCAGGTAGATAACAAATTCAGGACAGAAAATTTAGATACCAAGTTACTGGGTATAATTAAGGCCCTGCAAACTGATTATATTGCTTCCACTTCTAAACTAATGCACCAATTTTGGTATAGCACTTCTAGCACATATATGCAGGGATATATGCAGGGTGATATTTGCTCCCTGCACTTTTTTCATGTGAAATGTGTACAAGCGACGGTGTGGGAAAAACTCACTTCAGATGTCTTACATTGATCCAGAGGAACAGAAGTAATGAAAACACTTGAAACCTAATAAGTGTATTCTTGAATAGCAATTAGTTTAATCACAAACACCTTATTGTCTTACTCAGATGGAGTTATTGCTTCTATAAAAATTTCACATTTTATCCATATTCCTTATATTGCATCAGAGAAAAATGAGGACTACAAATTTAAAACAGCATTGCAGTTATAAATGAAAGGCCACTGTTGTGCTAGCAAAGGTTTCCCCTCAGAGTTTAGAGTTAAGCTGTGTAAGCATCTTCTCGAGCTTCATTGCTAGTGCCATGTTTCCTTTAATCCTTAATTTTCCTGACATGAAGGCCATAGTTGGTTTTAGTTTACCTAAAAAGAAGAAACAGAACCATCAGAAAATGAGAAGAATGGGAGACAGCTTGTGCACAGGAAAATACAATGCCAGTACAGTGAGACCTAGCAGTTATATTGTTACCAAGTTCTCCTTTAAAAGCAGGGCACATTTAGGAAACGCTGCTTAGAGATGTGCAGAAGAGAAGTTCGACACATTGGATTCTTTCTGAAGCTACACTGACAGCTAAAATGTCGATACATGGTTAATAAAAGCAGCAAAAGCTTTTGCTCTTTTCCTGCTCACAGAACATAAGAGTCTAGAAAAATGCAAGCAGTTCTGGCCTAGAGTGTCACTTGAGTCATAAAAAGCTGAAAGCTCCCCCATCCCAGATCAGAAAGCCAGACGCCGGTCTACTCCCCCATCACCAGGTTTTCTGGCATTGGTACCTGTGTCTGGCCTGACAAAGGCCTTTGTCCCTCACCTGTGAACATTTTCACAAAGTCAGCACTCGACATGCTCATAACCACATCAGCTGTCACAGGAGGCTTTCCAAAACCAGCACTCCCACCCTTGGTCTTCAGGTCAATATACCACGTGCCTCCACCATCACCTGGACAGAGAAGGAAGAGAGGTGATAAGGCAGCAAAGGCGCTCTGCCCTCCCTGTTCCCTCCATCAGATGCCACAGCTGTGTCCACCTGGAGCAGTTCCATGATGGTCCATGTGCTGGTGGATGCTCTGCAAAGAGTCACCGCTTGCCCAATTTGTGGGCAGGCAAAGCCAACCTCCAGCAGGCAACCCCAACACGATGTGCTGGGGACATGGGCAGGAGAGACCAAAGGCTGCACTTTGCTCACAGAACTGGTGGCACCTGGTGTTTTAACGTGACCCTGGGAGTGCCCCCCATCTGTCATCATGTTCACCCTGTGCTGAGGGCAGTGACAAAGTGACAAAGGCTCTGCATATGGCAGGAGTAGTGGCAGCTCCCTGCGCCTGCTGAAGGGTCCTGAGAAGGAGCATCATGCAGAATGGAAGAGGAGCTGGTCTGTTTTGGGACTGGCTTGAAAAGGTGGGTGCTTCTGTTTGAAATCACTGAGTGCCTTTTGCTGGGGAAGGTTTCACAAGTTATGGTCTTACCAGATAGTTCAAATTGAAAGATGCCCTGAGTACTTTTCACATTCTCTTCAGTCATTGCCCCCTGAATAACTTTGAACGTTTCTGCAACAGCACCCGATGGCTTGGCTGGAGTAGATTCTGTCTTCTCCTCTTTGAACACTCGGGCTCCACCTGCAAGAAAGATTATTCTACTCTTTCAAATGCAAACCACTTTAAAAATGAATGGAGAAACATGCATAAAGAATTCCATTTGAAAATATTTAAGCTTTCAAAGTAGGGAAAATTATTATTTACACTCATAAAGGATGCTTTCTGCACCTAGAATCTGAATAGGTGTACAGCACTAAAAGTAATTCTGCAGTATATTTTGCTTCCTAATGTGTCAAAAGAAAAGTGAAAATAAAACCACAGCAATATTCTTACTGTTCACAGTTCATTACAAATGCTTACAGTTTTCTAATTCAATCCACATAATCCTGACATTTTAAAAAAATAAATCAGTGACTTTATAATAATCATCACTTTCGTCTCAAAATACTTCTGTCTTGTCTGTCTTGTAAAAAACATGCATATTTTCATAAATGCTTCTGCAATAGCTTCTAAGCTGTAAATCAATTTACTGCTTTGATCAGCAAACATGCACGTTTAATAACAAAGGACAGCATTTGCAATTTACAAAGCTAATCAGGTTGAACAGCCTCTAGAAATGTTGCTGAAAGTCTCTTAGCTGTCTTCAGTATCAAAAAATAGTTAGGTCTGTTCTGTGAGTCCCTACAAATAACCTGCACTGTGAGGCCCAGGGAATTGACACCATCCATCTCTGGCAGAATCGTCCTCCTAGTGCAACAGCTCAAACAATATTTCCAACAGAAAGGAACTGTTCAAACTTCACCTCCTCTGTCCTTCTCTTACTCCTATTTTGACACTCCTATGAAACCTTCAGCATTCTTAGTTGCCCTCCAACTTCACACACTACAGTTCTGAAAAAGCAAAACTAATGCTTTTCTAAAAAAGACTTTTGCATTTCATCTAAGAGTTATTTTAATTGTGTAAATTGTGCATGTTTCATCTAAGAAGCCATGAAGGTTTTTGTGTCATATTCCTTTGTATGAATTTAATAAGGCAAAGGAGATATTCTTGCAAAATGTGCCATTTGCTATCTTGTTTCCAGTGATATTTACCTGTGACCTTCATAATACCACATTCAGATGTGTAAAAAAAGATTCTTCAAAATAATGCATTGACTTATACCAAAAAAGTCCTGCATGAGGTAAGATTTTTTTCCCTAGTTTTCAGTATGGAGTGACTTCCGTAAATCTTATCTTCCAAATGAAAAATGGTTTTTGCTAAAGGTGGAGTCCAAACTCTTAGGAGAAAAGAGAAAAACAACTTGAAATAAAGAGAGAACTCAACATTGTCAGAAATTATGGACTTATGCACAGTGCTTTCCCTACCATATCCTTCTTGTTTCAGAGCTGCAGTGTCAACTTCAACATCCAAGAAGAAGTCAGGTATCAGAGGGTGACCTAAGAGGATGGCAAAATGTAACAATAAGTCCAAGTAAAGTTGGACAGCAGGAATCCATTTCATAAGAAACTACAGCCAAGTCTGTAAGCAAACAACTACAATTTGAAGGAAAAACACAGCATAAAATGATACGTTTAGAGTATTGCTCCTTTAAAATTTGACCTAGAAGGCTTTTACAGTTGCAGTGAGGCAAATTTCAATTAAAAAAAATAAAAATCTATCTCACTAGCTGTTAAATACTAATACATACATTTCCAACGCAGGGAGACTTCATTAGATAATTTCTTAATTTAACTTAATAGGCATTTGATTATTAGACTCCCAGTGGATGCCTATGTGTTTCCAGGAAGGCATGTCCTCAAAGCTGGGGCAAAGCAACTTTTTTACAGACCAATTTAAGAGCCCCTAGAAATGAAACTGTATTAATATTCTCCATATGTCCTTCCCTCCTTACTGAACTTACTTCTCATCTTAAAAGTCTCTTTTACCTGGTGCAATTGCATAGACATCAAAATCCTTAACTCCTTCTTCTCTCAGCAGAACTTCATCAATAATGAAGTTTCCAGTGAAACTTTTTGGTTTTGTTAAAATGCAATACGCAGCATCTGCCAGGATGTCTGTTTTTCTGCACTGTTTTTCTATTCCAGATCCTCCCAGCATATCCATAGCAGCTGTATGTATGGCTAGAAAGTTTAGAGGGTAAGAAAACACAGCTTAAACACTGAAGATGTGGAATTCCCATTTCTCTCCCAAGTATACAAACTTTATTTTCCTTTCATGCAAAAGGAAGACTAGCAAGACTATAGCAAGACTAAAGCTGTGAAATACTACCAACCAACAAATAATTATTTACAAGCAAGAGTAAACTCCAGCAAACTATTAAAGGAATCAAAAGGGGCAGAACATTTTATGATATTCACATTCCCCTATCTATTTATTGGTGGTCACCCCACTTTGCCCCACCTAGATTTCCACCAGGTTATTCAGGTCATTAAAAACTAACAGGCTAACTATTTTCCTCAAACTGAATTATGATACATCAGTCATTAAGAGGTAGTCGCTGTGATGATTATTACACTGAAAACCTTGATCATTATTTTTAGCCTTTTGATAACTCCCACAAGAAAGACATTCAGCTCTTAGTTAGCATCCAAAGAGGGCAATGAAGATCGTGAAGGGCCTTGAGGGGAAGCTGCATGAGGAGTGGCTGAGGGCATTTGGTCTGTTCAGCCTGGAGGAGACTGAGGGGAGAGAGACCTCACTGCAGTTACAACTTCCTTGTGAGGGGAAGAGGAGGGGCAGGCACTGATCTCTTCTCTGTGGTGACCAGTGACAGGACCCAAGGGAATGGCCTGAAGTTGTGTCAGGGGAGGTTTATATTGGATATTAGGAAAAGGTTCTTCACTCAGAGGGTGGCTGGGGACTGGAACAGGCTCCCCAGGGAGGTGGTCACAGCACCAAGCCTGGCAGAGTTCAAGGTACTCTCAGGTACATGGTGTCATTCTGGGGGAAGATCCTGTGCAGTGCCAGAAGTTGGACTCGATGATCCTTGTGGATCTCTTCCCACTGAACATATTCTGTGACTCTGTGATATTACAGTGTTTCTCCTAAGATAATGAGAAACCAAACATCAAAACCTCAAGTAACTAGTTCAAGATTTCACAGAATGGCTATGTTAGATGTGGATTTTATGGCTAAAATCCACATCTCCTAAGCTTCTGGTTCTTTTATTAACCAATTCTACTACTTCTGCACCATTCCATTAGTCTTCTTTATGCTGCCCTCATGGGAGCTACTAACATTGTGGCATGTTGAAGTCTAAGCCAATGATTTGCACTTCCAGGCCGAGGTATCCATTCCTGTTTTCTTTCATCCTAATCCACAGAAAGGTGGTCTGGTTGTAGCTTTTTGATATTTGCCATGTTACTGTTTCTCCTTCATACAGTTCTGCTTCATTACTTTTTCTCATCTGCTTTTTAAGACTCAGCACTCTACCCCCAAGTTTTGAGACAGACTCACAAATCCTTTCCTGCATCTGGGGCCAGAAGAGCACAGAGGCAGAAGGATAAACCTGATTTTACATCACTTTTGTCCCCCTTTTGGGGCTTCCATTCCACACAAAGCAATTTTGATGTAGAAATGATCCCAACATTTCTTAAAAAGCCAAAAGTAGGCACTGTGCAGAACATGTCTACCTGAGCAGGATCATTCACCTTCCAAAGTAGGAACTGGGAAAACAAACAGAAGTCTTCAGTGCTGACCAGAGAACTCCTGTCTGAGTGTTATCTAGGAAAGTGCAAAGGTGTGAAGATGTCCTTGTTGACCCCCTTATTTTACTGCTCTGTGGGTCAGGATCAGACCCTAGGTTTCAAGTACCTTTAAACCACTTCAGCTTTTCTTTTTTTCACATTAAGTGAACTGCTATAAATACACACCTAAATATAAAGTGGCAAATAGATATATTGCATATACATGTAGGCTTTTTTCTCATCTTTAAGAACAGAAAATAAATTTGTCTCTCTTTGGTCCTCTGAAATGCTATCTGCTCTGCAAGATTTATTTTTTTTCTTAATAACTACCAACAGTTCAGAGGATGTTTTTGTCAAATGCTCTGATGATACTTACTGGGTTCTGTCCACTCAAATATGTTCCACTATTATGAGGATTCTTAAGCTGCTCATTTTTCCTGGCACACATTTCTGTCACTTCTCTGTTAGTGTCAACTATTATTCTGCTGAGCACAGTCAGCCTATTTGCATAGACTGAATCAAAAAGTCAAATCAAACAGTACTGCCTCATAGACTGGCTGCACATTGTTACATTCATTTCATATAAAGTGATACTGGGTTTTCTCTAATGTATGTCCCAGGACATCTCTATTACTTCTCTGCACTCTTTGTGATGGGACTGCCCCTTGCCCTTTTGATAGGCATCCTCTTTCACTTTTAGATAAACTGCAAGCTTCTGGCATCTTATTACCAGCATACTGTCACGTGTTTAAAGAGTCAGATTAATGAACAGATCCTGGCATCCATACTAACACTGAGGATAAACACATTTGTATGAGATTATAGTGAACTTTTAAACTAAGAGCTTTGCAACTGTATTTTAAATACAGTGGAAGTCTGTAACAAATCTCTCTGGATGATCACAAGAAAGTAATTAACTTTCTCACTTTTGGAAGATAAACCTCTTGAAAGAACATTTTTGGTACTAGAGAATTCATACCTTTATCCTGTTATACTTGAGGACATGTCAGTTTCATGGAGGCATCACTGATTTATACTAAATTTGAAAGCTCATTTAATGTTTCTAACAGTCTTAAGCTGAATGAGCAAGAATGGATTCATCAAATAAAAAGCTCTGTTTGCATATCTTTTATGTTACAGAAAGCCTAATTATTTGTTAATTACTTTGTACCATCTCACAGAGAGAAATCTTTATTTAAAAAAGCATTTGTTAGAATACATAATGTTTTCATTTGTAAATTGAATCTTCCTGCTCTTCCAAGCCTCACATTCTGCAGGATCCTGTGGGGAACAGGTATTAGCTGCACTCTTTAACAAGTACCAGCTCCTGCAGCATGCTCCTGTAACTTATTTTAGCAGGTGTTACCAAGGACACAGTGGCACTGTAATGCACAAGAGAAAGATACTACTTTCTTTGGTTTGGATTTCTTGCTCCCTCCATGTAAGAATATCAGATTTTGTACAAGTTTAATTAATCGCGTGCAGACATTCTTTAATACCAGACCACATCTGAAACACTGGTACTATTACTGACATTTGGAGTGCTGCAGTATATGCAAACACTAGAAAGAAATAATGTATTCAAATATGCAATGTAATACTTGATGTAACTTCTGTTTATAAAGTTAGCCATCTCTCTAAAAAAATTTCCATTGTAAGAGGGTGGAGAAATTCTTGTAGGTTCTTTTTTCCCTTGCCATGAAAAACAGGAGGCCAAATTATTCAGATGGGTGGAGAAAAACAGCTACAATACATAATAAAGACCTAGTATAACCAGGTGGTCTCTGCAGAAAAAATTCTTTAGTTTTCATTGGTATGTTGGGACCCATTAAAGGCCAACTTATTTCCACAATACTAGTGGATGTTTTTTCCAGCATAACCAGAATCAGAAAGAAGGTGTTGAAGAATCAGAAAGCTGCGGAGGGACCACATAATGTGCCTATGCAGAATATAAATCTGTGCATTTACAAGACACACATATCCTGTAATACCTTTTGTAGGAAAAAAAAAGTCAAAATAGTAATGTTGTCTGCAGATTCATACCATGTCTCTGTCTGAACGAGACACTCTGGATGAATTCCTTTACTGTCCTTAACTCTCACAGAAAACATGCATTATTTGATGAGTCAGTGACCATAAAAAAAACACACAATGGAAGGTAAAAGGTCAGCTCTGTTAATGAAAAACCAAATTACTCCCCCATACAGTATTCTGAGGAAATATAAAACCCATTTAGCAGTGGCATTTTAGAGACAAGACAGAGGATTCAGCATGAGGTCTAGGGAGCTAAACACTTCAAAAATCAAATCATATGGCTCTATTCCAGATCACATGGATCCTCAGAAATCTCCATTTAAACTTTTCTGAGGTTCTCCTGGAGGACTCAAGAAGCAAGTATGTGAAAACAAGTGCATATTTCTTCTAACTGCCTCTGAAATAAAAAAAACCAACACAGACCTGAAACCTGAAAGGTCAGCTTTGACTCCACTAGAAGGGCATGAAGACCCTGAAGTTACACATGTAGTTGTCCTCAGTACATCAAAGATGAAGACCTTATCCTCTTCGAAACAGGCTTTGTAATGATATAATTACCATGAACAATATCGTTATCATGAATGATATAATTCAAAAAAAGTTGATCTGTTACCAAAATACCTCTATGGGTAAAACTCATAGAGTGAGCAGAATTATGAGGCATCCCTTCACTGGGAGAATTTGAGATGCAAGCATACAGACCAATGAAGAACAACCGAGTCTGTCAGACGCACTAACCCAAGTGTTCAACTGATAATCACCTAGAGTGTTTGAGCTGGGAAACTCAGCTGATTTTGTCTGAAACAGTTAGGTTTTGGTCATGTTTCTAACCTTAGAGAAGGTAGATCAGAGAGTTCCAGTTCACACTAGTAAAAAGCAGCTGGCAACTCCCAACAGGAAAAATTGAAAAGTGTACAAACACTCCTTACACTGGAGCACCATCCTCAAAAGAGGACCTCGGTTCATATTTTCTTCTCCTCTTGCTTCTTTCCTCCCTGCACTAGTATAGGAAATAAACACCGCTGGTGTAATGTTTCCTAACACAATGATGGGGCTTACACCACTGAAGGGCAGGATTACCCTCTGTCTGGTATTGATTTTAACATCAGTATCATTTCTGCCCATAGATGTATTTAGGGTGAAGAGACTGGCCTCCCTGGCAAAGGGCTGGCCAAATCTTGAACAGCAACCCCGATCCTTGCAGACCCACAGAAAACAAATTGACATTAATACAATGTGGGAGCATTGAGCTGTTTTTCTTCCACAGAGCTCTTTAATTTCCTGTAATTTGCAATCAGATAGTTCTGTGAACAACTCTTCACAGAACTTCACTGTGCCAAAACTTCTAAGAACAGGGCTTTTTAAAATTATTTCTGCATTTACAGAAATCTTGTCAGTTCCATGCGAATGAACTCTGGCAATTTAACTAGCAAGGAATTCCAAATAGTAATACATACACAGATGTTCAATACCTGCTAATGAAAGAACACTGATACTTTCATGATTCTGTCCAAACCAAAACTGTGGGTGCATGAGAAAATGCACAGACAAGCCAAATGCTACACACATGCTTTGACCAACTGAAGGGCTTGAATGCGTTGCAAACTAGCTGAAGGTGAGTTTAGATCAAAGTGGCAATGGTCTAGTGAGAACAAGAAGTGAAGACCAGCACCCATGCAGAATGAACAAAGAATATGTAAAAGAATTGCTTAGTCTCTGAATCAATTCCAGAAGAAGTCTGAAGTATATTCAATGTCAAATAAAACAAGTTTTAGCAGTCAAAATACAGTTAGTATTTTAGTATCATAAAAAAAATTCACCTGTTTTAGGCCACAAAGCATTGACAGCAACTTCTCCTTTAAATTCTTCTGCCATTCCCAAGACACACATGGACATCCCATATTTAGAAATGGTATAAGCTAGACAAGAAATGTAAAAAAGATAAAATTTTACCATATCTCAATGTAATTTTAATTATGAAGGAGAGATAAAACAGATATTTGGTTCATAAGGAAAAAATAAAAAGGTTTTGGGACAGAACAGTACCTTCCTAGAGTCAAAATCTCTCCCTTCCCTCTGCCACCCCTCTCAGACACAAACCATAATTTGTCACCTTTTCACTACAAATAGAATGAGAGCTACATACGTTTTGTCAAAAATAACAACTGAAGCCTAGCTCTATGGTGGTTTTGTCATGCTTTTTATACACAGCACATTGACAAGAGTGGTCATTTTTTCAGAGGCCTAAGGCATACTAGCTATTAATGACCAAACTAGTATCCTATAAAAACTAAAAAAAAGCAGGGGGTAAGAATTCTACATCATTGTCTTCTATCTACTTGGAGAAGTGAAACTTTTTTGGGGAAAGAACTGGAACTTTCTGGAGATTAATATAAGTGTCCAAAATGGAAAGCTTTTGTACAGTTTTAAAATGACCAACACTAGCCTCAAGATAACATGGAGTTCCTTTCCCACCTCAAAATTAATTTCCATATTAAAAGACAACATTGAGCTTTATCTACAGTAAAACAAACATGAAGCTGAATCAGTAAGAAAACAGATTATGGGTTTCAGTCTCTATTTGGATTAGAAAATTTCCTGTAGTCTTAACAATTCCCATGAAGAGCATGGACTCTTACCTTGAAAATGTAAAGGATGTGTGAGGCCGTGAAACCCGTACTACATTTTCCCACAAAACAATTTCTTCTAGTGCCAATCTGTTTACATTGCTAAACATACAAGATCTGGCACTCCTGCACATTTCACCAGGTACTTACATGGTTCTCAAAAAATAGCAAAAAAGACTCTGAATGCTACTCACCACAATGATTTTTGAACCACACAGGATTCAGATTCATAGGTGGGCTAAGGTTCAGGATATGGGGGTTCTTACTCTTCCTCAAGTGGGGAAGGCATGCTTTAGACCTGAAAGATTGATTCAGACATATCATACTCTTATTTTATGGACCACCTATAATTACAGTAAAAACCATACTATCAGACCAGTACCTTCATGACAGTAAAAGACTAAGATAAGATGCTTTTCTCATATCAAGTATTTAACTGATATAAAGAACAACAAAAAAATATCTGTCCCAGAACACTTATCGCAGGCCTAGTATTCATTCATGCAAACTGACCACGTTCTCCAAACAGTGCATTTGCATCAACTGAAGCTGATTTTTCAGATGCTCAGAAGCCATAATCTCCTTGTAATAGTTCTGGTAGGGGCAACAAAACACTACAAGGCAACAAGCAAAATTAACAGTGCAGAGTGTCATTTAGTCACAAATATATTCTCTTCTGACCCCATACCTATTTCTTCTTTAAAATCATATTGAAATAATACTGCAGAGTGGAATGCTATTACAAATATTCTAAGCAAAACTGAAAACCTCCTATCTGCTTAGAGAATTCTACTTTGAATTTACACATCTGTAAATCATAACTTTATAGAAACTGTCAATTGACTTCACTTCTAGCACTAGGATACATGTTTGCATTTGATCTCTGCTTGAGAATTTTTAATCAAGCTTCATAGGGCAAAAGCATCACCACACCAGTGATCTACTATTCATACACTTCAACAGGACCCATGCACACTGTCAGCCACAGAGGGAACACCTTCAACGCCTTCAATAGCAAAACCATTACAGTAGTGAGTAATTTAACACCTGCTTAAATGTCCCAGATTCTCAGGTCTTTTCAGTGGCAGCATGAGAAGTTCACTAACCAAAGTCTGAATTTCTTGATGCATGGGAACCAAGAATATGAGCTGGCTGCCATTACTGAAGCTTGGTGGGATTAATCCCATGACTAGAGTGAAGTTACCAATGGCTACAGGCTGTTCAGGGATAGGAGGGGAAGGACAGACAGAGGGATTGCTGTTTACATCAAGAGATGGATTAAGTGTGAAGAGCTGTCTCTGAAGAGCAGCCATGACCAAGTTGAAAGCTTATGGGTAAGAGTCAGAGACCAAGGCAAGAAAGGGAACCTTGTGGCTGGAGTCACTAAAGGCCTGTGATCAAGGGAGCCTGTTGATGAGGCCTTTTGCTCCAGCTAAAGGAGACATTATGCTTACAGGCTCTTGTCCTGCTGGGGGACTTCAACCACCCCAACATCTTCTGGGAGAGTAGCACAATGAGCTGTAGGCAATTCAGGAGACTCATGGAACACATGGAAGATTAGTTCCTTAACCCAGGTAATAAACCTAGCAAAGGGGATGACATACTGGATCTGATGCTCATGAATGTAAGATGACTGGAGGCAGCCTTGGCTGCAGTGATCATGCACTGGTGGAGTNGTGACAAGTGCTGTCCCTCAGGGGTTGGTATTGAGACCAGTGCTATTCCATGTCTTCATTAATGACCTGAATAAAGGGATCAAATGAACCCTCAGCAAAGATGAGATCAAGCTGAGAGGTGCAGTTGCCACACCTGAAGGANCTTCAGATGAACAAAATTCCAGTTCTTCAAGGAATCATTCAATAGAAGCCTCTCTGAAGCTGCCTATCTCAATTTAAGAGAAAACTAAGATGTCTGTCTGGACTAGGAAGGGAGGCAGTGGCCACAAAAGTCACTCACGAACTCTGGCGAGGCACTGACAACAACCAGGGAGAAGTGCTAGTTCTGAAAAACTCATGTGGGAATGGTGGCCACCAGGATGCGATGAAACCTTTCCCATGGGTAGCGTAAAGACTCTCTCCCCATCCTTTGTCTGAAAGCACTGGGGGCAATAGGTTTTAGCAACTCCTGTGCAGGTGGCGAAGGCCCTCAGGGAATCTGTAGCAGATCCAGGTAGTGGCAACTGCTCTCTCTCCAAAGAAACAGCACAAGGCAAGTGGAGATGGGGGGCCGAGCCAAGGAAACTCCCTCCAAGTGCTTCCACCATCCCAGCAAAGGATGGCTGGCACCCACAATGCAGCCGGAGCAGAGAAGTGTGGCAAAAGACTCAGAAAATCCTCTCTTCCCACTCCACCCCCTCCCCACCCCACCTCCCCCANGAAGGAACAGCCCTCCTGCAAGTACAGGCTGAGAGGGTTGGGTTTATTCAGCCTGAAGAAGGCTCTGGGCTGACCTCACCACAGACTTCAAGTACCTAAAAGGTCCTATCAGAAGGCCCTACAAGAGGATGGAGTGATAGACCAAGGGGGAATGGCCTTAAACTGAAAGAGAATGGGTCTAGATTCAATATTAGGAAGAAATTCTTTACTGTGAGGTAGTAAGGCACTGGAACAATTTGCCTAATATGTAGATTCCCTATCCCTTGAAGTGTTCAAGGCCAGGCTGGATGGGGCTCTGAGCAACCTGATTTAGTACAAGACGTCCCTGCCTGTAGTGGGGGCTTGGAACCAGACAATCTTTAAGGTCCCTTCCAACTCAATGTATTCAATTATTCAATGACTCCATGATTCTTTGTCAACAGGTATACTCTACAAGATGAGACATCTTCCCTACCTTCTCCACACAGGCAAAAAACCCACAGCATTTTTTTTTAGCTATTGTAATTTTCTGAACATTAAGCTGAAAATAGATCTCTACAGATTACAAACAGAATCAACATACAAAGCAAGGGGAAGAAAAGGCAGAAACACTTGACTAGATTTTCTCAATTGACAGTTACAAAAGCAATGACAAAGACCATTTGTAACTTCCCTTAAGAGGCATTAATCTTTCATATGCTCTTCTATTTGCAGCACACAGAACCTGAATTTTAATCTTTTTGAGGCAGAATAGGACTGAAACAAAAGATGACTTTAAGAATTCCCCATGAATTTGGAATAGCTAGATGTAATATCAAGAAAGTTATTGTTGCTATTGGCGTGGTGACGATGAGACAGAACTTGCCATTGCAATACAGTGGAATCCATTCAGAGATTTACCAAGAGATATACTCAGAGCATTTTCTGGAATGGCAAGCTCCAAACCCAGTTCTCCTTTTTGAGCAGAGAAACACATGTATAGCCTGTCAAAAGCCGATGTCACAGAGTGAAGGCACAGAAATCCCACTCTGAAAGCAGAGTCTTTCTTCCACCCTCCTTTTTTCTCCATACTATCTACATGCTGAGCATGTGTCTCTCTAATTCAGAAAGCTGCTACATGTGTGTTTTTACACTATTCTAATAGCAAACTCCTTAACTTTTTCTTGGCAAAGTGACATTAAGGCACTTAATATAATCATAGTATCTGATAATCAGATTCATTTGCAAAAAAACAGACACTAGATTGGAGGGTTGGACTAAACAACCTTTAAAGGTCCCTTTCAACCTAAACAATTCTATGATTCTGCGATAATCCTTTGATAATAAGAAACCTCCTGATCACATCAGGCAACAACTGAATTGAGAGAATCTGCATCATCCTAAGGGCTTTTTTTTTAAACCCTGACAAAATCAAAGTCTTCTTTTTAATACAGAGCTCTAAATGACATTCTGTACATGAAAAGATGATCCAACCTGCTGAATCCAACCCCCAGAATGCACAAAAGAAGGATCACAGGAATTGTGAAATCATATCTTGGTTAATTTAAATAAATGATAGAATTGATAAGCCAAGAGTAGGTGAAGAACAGTTTAGATCAATAAGTTGTATATCTTTATAAGTTGTATAATAAGTTGTATCTCTTTTAACTATGTTAAGTTATATAAAGCCTCTAAAGATGAGAAGCTTATGAGAAGGAAACTGACGAATAAGATATTGCACTTGATATATGAAAAGATTTAGTAATTTTGCTTGAAATGAAAGAACATCAGCATTTTGCAAAACTAAGCTGGAGTTCCATTTAAACAAACTAGTTTCTTCTTCCTACATGCACGAAGAGGCTTGTGAACACTTAATGACTACAGCAGTAAGTTTCCTGTTTACTCCAAGTTGCAATTAATTCTTGCAAATATGAATTTCAAATCAGTTGACCAATAAACAAGCAATTTCCTGTAGAATGTAGCACGTGTAGCACATGAAGAAATATTGCACATCAGCTCTAGGGCAGCAAGACAGCTACACAGTATCTCAGAAAAACTGAGATAACATCATACACTTTGTTACAATTACTTTGAGACCTTCTCTCAGCACTTACGTAAGGTAGGTTCCTCGTACATTGACATCCATCATAAGATTGACCTTCTTCGTTGCTGTTTCCAAAGTGCCAGTCAAAGAGATAGCACTTGCATTGTTCACCAAAATGTCAATCCCTGGTTTTAAAATAAGTCATTTCACATTAGCATTTAAAGACAAAAAGCATGAGTAGGGCAGGCTGTTCTTTTTTCATTTGAACAATCTGCCTGTTCGTGTCTCTCCCACACTTTAACATACCTCCAAAAGTCTTCACAGCTTTCTCCACAGCACTAATAATTTGCTCCTCTTCCCTCACATTAACAACGCATGGCAAAGCCTTTCCTCCAGCTGCTTCAACTGCACAATTAAAAAATTAAACATTTAAAAATTTACTCTCAGACAGGACAAATTATATGAACCTTTGCAGAATGACATACTTCAAGAAGACACTGAAAATTACACTCTCAAATTGTGACCTTTTTAGATGTTGTGTAAAGAACAAGGAAGCCAAAACTGAATCTTAACACTGCAAATGTGTATTTCATACATCTCAAGTAACATACCATTTTTACATTTTTATACATATATATCTTCATTACAGTAGCATTACAGCACTCCTGGGAAGGCAGAGAAACACTAAGTTTATTTTAGTAAAGGTGAACTGGAACATCTATGCATTTTTCCACTCAGGTATGACAGCTAAGGTAGGGCATACACCCAGCCTAGCACACGAAACCAACTTTCATTTGTTAAAACTTACTTTCTTCTGCAGCAGTGTAGATAGTCCCTGGAAGAGTAGGATGGGGCTCAGCTGTCTTGGCAGCTATCACAATGTTTGCACCATCCTTGGCAGCTTTCAAAGCAATGGCTTTGCCAATGCCTCGACTTGCGCCCGTGATGAAGAGAGTGCATCCTGCCAATTTCCTGCAAGTGAAGAAGGAAGTGGAGAGTAAAGGGGAGAACAAAGAAGAAGCTGTAAATCATTGACTTTTATACCTCTAAGGGAAAAAGTAATTAGTCCAGTCTCCCAACCAGACAAATGTTCTCAACCATTTTACTAAGAACACAGCCGCCAAAAACAAAAGGCAAGGCTACAGCTACAGCAAAGTACCACTGAAGTAAGATCATTCCTCAAGTTTGCAAACACTGTAAAGCAAGAAAGCTACACAGATCACCCAGTCACATTTCTCCTTTGGCAAAATGATCCCACACACCGGTTACAACAGAGCTGCTACATTTTCCAACAATGGAAAAGGAGTAATTTGTAAAAATGAAATGCCAGTTTCTAAAGAGACAACACACCTACACAGACCTCTGTAATTTGCTAATCACAGTTCTCTAAACACAAAAAATTGCTGTCTCAATGTTGTATAAAGTTCCGAGTCCAGAACCACAGTGCCATATGAAAGTGGCAAACACTCTATTTTCAGAAATGGCAATTATTTCTCTTAAATCTTCTATACTCAACAGATTCCTAGTAACTGCAATAAATCCAATGAGTCCTCCAAATGAATGGATCCAATCAAAACCTCTGGAGAAACTACAAGGTTTTAGAGTGTCCGAAAGATGTCTGGCTGATACAATGTCACTGAATTTTTCTAAAAAGAATTATCAACTCCAGTTTAAAACATCTTTGACAATAAAGCCTCTTAGACCACAGGTTTTCCATATGAAGGAATGTCTGTTTCAGTGTTCTGCATAAAGCTCATGTTACTTTTTGTAACTCTGAAGCAAAACCAAGAGTTTTTAACTTCAGTTAGAAAATGTATATAAACTATGTGCAATGGTGGCTTCACTTCTCACTCACATCACAAATGTTACACACCAGTCTCAAGCTCACATTAGTTTTTCTTTCATACTGGGCCAGACTTAGAACTATTTCTCCACATCCATTTTCAGATGTGTTTTCTTCCCCTCTAATCCAAGAACATCCATCTCTTAAATGCTCTCTAGGAAGGTATGTGATTTCAGAATGCAGAAAACTGGAATGGAGCAGAGAGGGCAATTGACCTTTCCCTGCAAGGGCAGGGTTAGGCACCCACAGGGTCCCAGAAAGTCAACAAAGTCCTGCAGGTGCCATTTCAAAGGGCTTTCATCCACAAAACTGAGTGTCTGAAAGGCACAGGAAGAAAAACATCTAAATAGCAGAGTCAATCACTGCTGCCAAGAGTTGAGTCACATGCACAGCAAGTGAAGTTCGACTCTGCAATACACAGTCAAACTGTAAAGCTCAGCCAAGAAAGGCCAGAGCTTGGCTTCCACCTACAACCGACCAATGTGAGGTCAGCAGAATCCACCTTATTCAGGGAAGAGGTAAATGGGGTCCAGTGAGAGGCAGCTCTGAAGGAGAAAGAAGCTGAGGAAAATTGATGGGGCTTTAAGCCCTGCCAGGGGCAAGAGTGGTCCATTTAGGAAGACAAGCAGATGTTCCAGGAGACCAGCATGGCTATGCAGGGAATGTGTGACTCAGTTTCCATGAACAAAGGCATCATACAGGGAGCAGGAGCAATGGTAGTCCACAAAGAAGGAAACAGAAACGTTACTGGGCATGTTGGGATGGTGTCAGGAGAACCAAAGTTCAACTGCAGCTGAGGCTTGTGAAGGACTTGTAGCATTCCTCCTGCTACACTGGTAGTAAAAGCAGGCCCTTTTTCAGTGGGATGGGTGAATATAATGCTTTCAACACCATCTGTGATGACATTTTTCTTCATATTTAAGATATAATCTGGATGGATAAACAACCTGACATGTAAAAAACTAGTTGGTTGGTCAGGCTCAGAGGTGGTGGTTAGTTAAGTCATACTTGCAAGATGTATTTCTTAATTGACTCAGCAGCCCAATAATTTACGAGTTTATAAAGCACGTGCCTCTCTAAAATTGCTTATGACCTGCATTATGAGGGTTGCATCTGTATTGCTTCCACCACAGTTCAATTCTGGTAATCAGACAGAAAATGCCAAATTCATCTCTGTGCCCTGCAGTCTTGAGGATCTTGAAAAACAGTAAGACAGGTTCCTTTCCCACAAGGAATGACTGCTAATACAGAAACCTGCAGGTCACATCAGGGACACTGCTTACAGCTTACACAAACCTTAGGAATTTAATTAATAATCCTGTTTATAATATACAGGAACAAATAATAATTTATCTTCCCAGCTGTTAGCAGTGTTGGTCTCTGAGAAACCAAGAGGCAGAATGTCCCTAAATGAAGATCCTTTACTGAAAGAAAGTCTGATTGCCAGGTAAGCAGGTACTGGCTTGGCACAACAAAGAGAGAATACTTTTATACGTATAAAGTTACAGATACACTGCCGAATTTACTTCAGAGCCCTGCAACAACTATTTCCACTGCAAAACAAGCCGCTCAAGGGCACCAACACTGCTCGAACTGCTCACCCCGGAGCTCTGGGGCTGCCCGAGGCCTGCTGGCCGGGCTGACCCCCGGGATGGGCTGATCCCCAGGCAGGGCTGACCCCCGGGATGGGCTGA
>VWZF01000731.1:50918-71739 GCA_013396755.1 Sclerurus mexicanus
TCCCGGCGGAGCCGCTGAGATCACCGGAGCTTTGCTTCCATCCCGGCTTCTGGCGTGCTGTGTCCAGGCCTGGGCTCCTCGGCAGAGGACGCACTAGGAGCTACTGGGGTCACGAAGGCGATGAGGGGTCTGAGGCATCTCTCTTAAAAGGAGAGACTTCAGAAGCTGGGCCTGCTTAGTGCGGAGAAAACCGAGAGGGGATCCCATCGATACATACAAGTGTCTCAAAGGTGTGTGGCAAGAGAAGGGAGCCAGGCTCTTTCCAGTGACAGGATGAGGAGCAATGGTCATAAACTGAAACACTGAAACACACCAAGTTTGGCTTCAACATGGGGAAGAGCTTCCTTACGGTGAGGGTGGCAGAGGACCAGCACAGGCTGCCCAGGGAGGTGCTGGGGTCTTGCTCTCTGGAGACATCCCAAGCACATCTGCATTCCTGGCTCGCCCTGCCTTGGCAGGGGGTTAGACCACATGAGAGGTCCCTTCCAACCCTAAGGACTCTGTGATTCTGTGACTCCATGTTCATCTGAAAGCCGCCAGCAAGATTGTCTGTCTTTTCTCATGCAGCCATGGCTGTCCCTTCCTTCACCTACTCCCCTAATCCCCCTTATTTTCCTAACAACTGCGGGGTTGGCCCTTACCTCCACACCCTGCACTGTCACACACACACACACATACACGTAACTCTTCCTCCTCCTCCTTCTGTTGCCAAAGGAAGGCTCTGATCTCCTCCTGATCTTGCTGTGCTGTCCGCCTGTTGTTATGGTTGGCAAATCTTCCACCAGCTTCTACCTCTGGCTTGTATTTCCCCTTTCAGCTTTCATGCAGAGATCCTGTGCAGCATCCTAAGAGGGATTTGGATTTCACTGCAAGCTGGTGGCAGAAGGGGAAATCGCCTGGTGGATCTGAACCTGCTGAAAGAATTGAGATGGATGGTCTTACTGACTTAAATAGAAATCAAAGTGAGCCATGAGCAGATGTGCTAGTCCTTGTGTGTTGACATAATGATGGGTGTTGGTTCACTCCCACTGCAGACTCCTGCAGGAACGATGTATGAGCAGGCTGAAGGGGCCAAGGGCTGTCTGAACACTTTGTAACTGGAACATCTTTTCATGCCACTTGTTTTCACAAGGCTGGCATCCTACACAGATGGAAGTGAAAGTGCTTTCCTAAGATGTTTCTCAGGCATGCTTCTGCTGCATCCTCTCTGCAGCCACTCAGTCCAAATGAGCAGAGCAGGGCTTGACTGCCACAGCTGCATGCCAGGATTGTAAGCCTCATGCCTGTGCTGTGCTCTGTGGAACCAAGCCATCATGCCTGTGTATAGAGAGCTGCTGGTTTCAACCACGCACAGAAGTACCTGCAGGAGAAGCTCCTCGGCATCACATTCAACCTTCTTCACCTCAAGTGTTTTTTCTCTCTCCAGTATAATAATAGGGGAACTGGAGTGATGGGGCTTTTTTCTATGCCAGGAGGGTCAGGTTACATCCTGGAAGGTTTTTTTAGCATGAAAAGCAGAGGTTGTTTGAACAGGCATTACAGAAGGTGGAACACTCGAGCATTGGCTTTCAGTGGTTTTGCCAATACCTCTGTGTTGGCCCTGCAGTAGGGCAGCACACGTTTATCCCATGGGCTGAGCACTTTGCATCTGTGCTTGCAGACCAGTGCTCTGCCTCTCAACAAGGCAGAAACCCATGATCCTGAGATGGGGAATCCCCCACTGCCAAACCGCCCTTCCCTCCAATGATGTGGCATTCACTCTGGAGCACAGCTGGCCTCTGATCCCCCAACTACTTGCAGGAGAATATGGTATACCCTTCTCTTCCAAGAGCTACTTCTTTAACTTTGTGAGCCAGGTATTTTGCCCATCAGCCTTTTAACTTACACAGACTTACTCAACCGCTGCCGTGTTGCATTGCAGCAACTCCTCTCTGGCTGCCACTGCTCCCCCTGGCACTGCAGACCTGTGTCTGCTAGAGCCTCCCTCTGCCAACTGCTTCTCACTCACCTGGGTCTGCCTGAGGAAGGTGATGAGGAAATGCAGCCATGCAGAAGGAAGTGGCAAGCAAGGTCTGTCCTGAGTGCTGTCAGCTGGGCCCCGAGTGTCCTCAAGACAGTGAGAAGATCTTTCAAGCCAGCAATCAGCTCTGAACACACCACGTGTCCTCCAGGTGACAGTCCTGACAAACTTGCAGCCTCCTTTCCAGTCTCCTCTCTTTTTGAGTGGCATTTGACATTTTCCCATCACTCAAGTCCTAAAGCATTGCTTGTAATGAATGTATCTCAAAATGAATATAGAAATAGGTAGAAACACTATATTTTTCAGTCTGGAAGGGAGGCAAACTAAAGAAAAACCACTTGTGCAAGGTCATGTAGTACACCAGGGGCACAGATCACAGGTATTCCCATCCCATGGTCTGCATGATATTGTTTCCTCCACTCGTTAACAAACGTGCACCCCAATGAATAGTCCTGTTATTTCAACGTACTAAGAAGAGAATTTTTAGCAGAAGAATGGTTATATTTAAAATACTCCTCTTAAACTCACCACTATTTGATTGGAATATTAATTAACATTTGGATACCTAACAACATAATTTAAGGACACTTATGAATATACTGTAGTAAAAGCAGTCCACAAATTTGGCACACAATCTAAGAATTTATTAGAAAGAAATAAGGACTGTGGAGGAGAGGAGAGCTCAGGTGAGTTCTAAGTCTTTAATTTTTTTATTTTTTTGCATTTTTAGTAACAAAATAATTACATAGTAATATTAAATGGTAATTATTAAATTGGTTGAAATTCCCTAACTCATAACTATTGTTTTTTTGTTGCTTAGAACAATGTGTATTACTACATCCAGTTAATGACATAGTTTCTTGCCTTCAAACGTTTTTCTTTGCGACTTAAAAAGGTTTCAATGGTAGCAGTGAAGATAGATAGATAGATGTGGTAGGAAAGGCACTGTATGTACAAGATGATCAGTTCTAGTGATAATGAATGCCCTCTGGATTTCAAGTTGGTTGGTTTGTTTTTTCTCCCAAGAATTTGGACGCCATTCAAGGTACTTGACAAAACCTCTTTTCTCATTTAGAGGGTGAGATTTATGGAAGTGGCTGCAGAGCCTCTGTATTCAAAGCCAGTGAAAGAATGTTACCTTTTGCATATCTATAATCAGTGCCTTATTTTGAAGAATTATTATTTATACTCAAGGTCACAGGTAAATATTGCTGGGAAAAGCAAACCAAAATATTTTTAAAAAAGCAATTTGAAAACTTTAAAGAGCAGTAAAAATAAATATTGCTGGAAAAAGAAATCAAATGGAAAACAGCGCAATTTGCAGGAGTGTCATATGATCTGTCATGCTAAATTATACCAGAAACAGTCTGATGAAGCACGAAATTCGCATGGTTTACAGACCTAACTATTTTTTTATACTGTAGACACCTAAAAGACTTTCGACAGCATTTTTAGTGGCTGTTCAGCTTGATTGATTTGTAAATTGCAAAAGCTGTCCTGTATTGTTAAATGTGTATGTTCACTGTGGTACAGCAAAATACTGATCCAGTTGATGTCTTCAAGCAGAATTCTCTGTATTTTAAGTAGAATTCTCTGTATCTTTAAGCAGAACTGGCTGTTCCTGTCTCTTCCTTTGGTCTCTGTTGCAGAGGGAACCCGATAGTATCATTCTCACCTTTGACTCCTCTTTTGAACGTAAAAAGAAGCTATCAGTTGTGTTTAGCAGATGTTGCTCAGTGTTTGTGGAAAGTTTTTGTATTTTACAACCTGCTTGGCAATCGTCTAAGATGAGGTCTTCTTCGGCACTCAGCCTGGGATTCTGGGCGTCCTGAACTGAACTTTGCTCAAAACTGAGTAGGGGCACCCCCCAAAATGACCATCAGAGACCCCCGAAGAGCCCCATGAAGACACAGCGACACATATTACATCAGGCTGCGCAAGCTAAACGATTGTGCATTAGGTAGGTGGTAATTATTTGTTAGGTAAGTGGGTTTATGTAGATTTCAATGTGTAAATGCTCTCGCTTTTTACTGCTTTGATTTGTGGAAAACGTCCACCTTGCACCCTGGTCAGAATAAACAATGTCTTCTTTCTAAATCTGAGTCTTTGTCCGTGTTTAGAGAGTTCCAAAAATTGGCAACAAAATCAGTAAATTGATTTACAACTTAGAAGCCTTTGCAGAAGAATTACTTTCTTGTAGGTGGAGCCCCAGCATTCAAAGAGGAGAAGACAGAATCATCTTCAAGATCAAGAGCTTACACTGCTTTTATTAACCATGTATTGACATTTTAGCAGTCAGTGTAGCTTCAGAAAGAATCCAATGTGTCGAACTTCTCTTCTGCACATCTCTAAGCAGTGTTTCCTAATGTGTCCTGCTTTTACAGGAGGACTTGGTAGGAAAATAACCTCAGTTGTTTCATCTCCCCTGAAAGACCTGAGTTATATGGTCTTCTATGAGTTAAAATCAGTCACAATCTAATAATTTCATTAAGTAACAGTATACAACTGGCCCTCTTACAGAGTGTTTTCTGGCTACAGAAGAAGTATACATTAGTGAAGTACTGTTGGACAGGAGACAGTGTCACAACTTTAACAATGTGAAATTGCTACACTTCTCTATAAGTGTGATTCTTGCATTTATCACTATTCAAAACTGTTTTGAACCTTCTTTAGCAAGCTTCAAAACAACAGCAGAAGAGAACACAGTATTCACAAAAAAAAAAAAAATCCAGTATGTTAATCATTATAATTAAATAATTTTACAAATGGATGGGAAAAGCAAATTCTATTTTAATTAATCAGCCTCCTCCTAACAGAACTTTATTTCTTACAATGTTATCTTATCTTTGAATTACCTGAGGTGTAATGAGATGTGAGTTCTAATCCCAGGATTAGGGGATGCATGGCATGCTTCCATGTAAGAGCTGAGGTCAGCACTAACTTTTCCTCTGACTGGGAAACAAACAGCATTTTTCTCTCCAGTACTGGTTTCACAAAGTTTGTAGAAACTGATCACCCCTATCAGATATGATTTAAAAAGGCTGATGATTCCAACCTATTGGAAAACACAGTGTATGTGCTTGCATACAAAATATGGCTATATATGTTTTGTTGCTTTAGGGAGCCACTTTGAAATACTTAAAATACATCTTTTGAAACCTACAGATATTAGAAAATGTTTTTCCAGTGAACACATGTATTCAAAGCATATTTTCAAATGCTGTCCTGCAACACTTCAAAAACTGAAGCAGATGAAAAAACTTGGGTGTTGGGAGAAAGCTTGTTTAATTTCATACCTATTTATAATCCACCCCTTCATAATCAATCATGCCTTTGCAGTCTTCCCTTCTGTGCAGCTGTTCTGCCAAAGAATGTTTGTTTTTCAGGATTACTGTGGTGGAGGAGAAAGGTGTGTAGCATCCAGTATAACATTAACTATGTCCTGGCACCTGAAGACATAATGTGTGTATTTGCTTCCCTGCCTGTGTGTGGGGCTAATGGTACATGTGCTTCTTGTGCAGTCAGTAATACTGCTCTTGCACAACGTGGTTGATAACTGTAATGTCATTTGTTGATGTACTGTGATGCCTGTGACACCTAAAGAAAGGCGTCAGCTTTAGAAGAAAAGTGCTTTTGTTTGAGATGGATCCAGAGGAGCACAGCCTGTCTCCACTGTGTTTCTTCCCTCTCTAATACATCAGTGCTGCTTGTATGATGGAGGAGTGGGAACTCACCATGCTGCTCTGGGAGATACTGATTGCCTCTAGCACCCAGATCAGGACTGTGCCTGGACATTGATACAGTTATATGAAGAATTGCTCATGACAGGGAGAGAAGGGCAGGAAGTACCACAAGCTGCACTTTGGTGTAAGTGGTTATGAATTCACGCCCAACAGGACAAGCAATTCATTAACAAGAACATGGAAAGCCAGAAAACTTGGAGCTCTGTTTTTCAATTAAATACATTTACACCATGCTACTTGACCCAGGATGAGTGTGGATCACATGGGTATCTCACTCTCAGAATTTTTAAAATAAGTTGTGGTACCCAGTGGTCCTGAGTACTAGGGATATTTGATCCTTGCTTTACAAACACTCATATTACACCATTTCTGCAGTTTTCATTTAAAAAGACATGACTGAAAACCAAGCCAGTCCGCTGTGCGCTGTTAGGACAAGACCTATAATGGGTGCTGTAGTAGAGGAATTATTGAAGGTATTTACATTCTGCAGAGGATTTTTACATGAGGTCAAAACTGTGTTGCTTTTTAATCCATTGCTTACTTCACAGCTTTTGTGGTTCCTAACAATGAAGTGACTAAACAGTGATTGTTCTGCTGCTTTGGGTAACTGGAGTGAAAGCTGCAGTTTTCTGGGTGATGATAAAGGAGGAGGACAACTCCAAGACCAACGTAAGACACAGATATGATCCACATGCGGCTGACGGTAGTGAGCAGGACTGATGGCTAATCAGTCCTGATGGGAAGAGACATAAACTTATGTCTCGTGTTCTGAAGGGCTGTTCCGATGTCTTCTATCCTGTGTCTTCAGCACCGCTCCAGCTCCGCCGGAGTTCTGAGAGACGCCGGGACCGAGGGAGCGGTAGTGCCAGCAGAGGGAGCAGGCAGCACACCGGAGCGCCGCTGGCTTGGGCACCCCGCGGCCCAAGGGCACTGCCGAATGGAGTCCTGCTGTGCTACCAGGCTTGCAGCAGGCTTCCTGAGGGGCAAAGTTCATCAGTATCTTTTCTGCTCAAAGCAGGGTTCAAATGTGGGATTGGCTAGGATAAGCAGGTTTGTGGCAACGTCAAAATCTGTGTTTGTGCCTTGCAGCCTCTCACCTCTCTCCTCTTGCTTCTGGTAGAGTCCCTGTAGCAGAGCAGGAGTGAGGGTGTCCTTCTAGGTGAGAGAGCACCAGGACTTGTCATACTTACCTGTCTCGTTGAAACAATCAGTGAGAGTGTAATGCTTTATTGGCAAGGTCAGATTTGGTTTGCAAGTACGTACTGTAAAAGCAGAGTGTCTGGGTGAAATCTATTCACTGATACAGGTCTCTCGAACTTCGAAGTTTACCAGGCCAAAAATGAAGGAAATAAAAAAATAACATGGTTACCTCAAGCAAAGTTGGGAGGAAACAGTTGGCTCAGTTGAATAATGCCCTATGTTCATGTTTACAATCTTGTTGGCTCTTATCTTCTTTTCTTTGAAGAAAAGAAGAGCCCCTAAAACACAAAACATATGATACACTTTTGTCAGCCTGTTACAAATGGGCAACTGCACCAAAGGCTGGAAATGGCCCCAAGATTTCTGTGGTGGAACCAAGAATCAGCCCCTGCATCAGTCCAGTTCTGTCATTGCAAAACTTCTCCTCACCCTCCATCTTTTGCACTGTGAGCTCTGTAAGGGACCCTGTAGAACAGCAGTTCTGCCCTCATAGACCAGCGTTAAGTGGAGAACACAAATGGACGCACTGGTTGTCTGCTACAGCCTTCACAGGTCATGTTCAGAGAACTACTACCCTTTTCTGAACCCAGGAACTCATAGCTAGCAATGCAAGTGGGTGAAGAGCATGATCCAGTTATACTTTAAAGCCACTCTATGTTGTAAAGCACAATAGGGAACAACTTGAGGCCACAGGCTGGAGACAAAAGTATCATGGTTTCTTAGAGATAGAAACAGCTATTGTCCCTATCCTATGTACAGAAATTACACACTGTATATTCTTACTGTCAGCCAAATCTTCATTGTATAATTAGCACATACTTACAGTGCCAAGTCTCTTGCTTGCTTTCAAGTCAGTTTCTTGTTGAGTTGTTATTACACACTTTTACCATACTCATTATTCAGATTTGTGTTTAAATTGCTGGTTTACCTGTATATTTCTGTCATGCAACAGCTGACACACACACCTCCTGTTGCCACAGATACATACTTCTTCACCAAAACCCCAGAAGTCTCTACTGTCATTATGGGAATTCCCAAAGCAAATGGGGAGTTGCTATCCAGTTAAAGAGGAAATGGAGAACTCCAATCCCAGTCTTTTCTGTCTCAAGCCCCTCTTGTAGATGGCTGCCTTGGGGAAGTTGCACAGTGCACGCAATTCATCAAGGCTTTCTCTGACTGTGGAGTTATTTTTATTTTCCAGGTTAGCACATTCTTCCTGTAAGACATGTAAGTTATTCACCTAAAACAGAAATAATTTTTAATACTCTAAGAAGATAATTCTTTAAATTTTAAAATAATTTTTATAAGAGCTCTTCTAAGCAAACATTGAAGAAATTACAAGATTTTCTGTAATGCAGCAGTTCATATTCTGTTGGATTTACACACAGAGAGCATTGTCAACTTCACTTGTTCTTCCATGAGAAAGAGATTTGTGCAATTTGTGTAATAGAAGTGTAATGAGTACTGAAAATGAGATTTCTTGGACTCTGTGAATCCATAGGAGACAAGAGGAGCCTGGAAAGTAAACTGAATTAAAATCCACAGGAACTTAATACAAAACAGAGTTGTGTGGTGACAACTATGAAAATGCACAGAGTGTATTCTTAAGGGTATTTCAAGTCTCTAATGAAGCAGCATAGAATTTTCAAAAGCACCTTGCAGGCTGATCTTCATATACCTTTTTCTGTGTTACTACTAATAGTTGTAGCCTAGTAATAAAACTAACAAAGAAAGGACCAGCAGGATGTTAGTTCTGCTCTGATATGCTTGGGTGTTAATATGAAGTATCCTTGTGATGACCATGATGACAGGATTTGTTTGCAGTGTTTCCCGCAGCATTATGCACATGTGAAGCAAAGATGTTTGCCAAACGTGCCAGTCTGAGGTCAGGGTGGAGAAAACTAACAGATACTTCTGTCAGGTTGCCAGCTGGCCCAGATAGGGTATGAAAAAATTTAGAATTGACCCAAAGGCTGGATGTTTTTCCTGGGCTACACCAGTGCAGCTCTGCTACACTGCTACTGAAAACACAGGGACCAAAGTCCTCTTCTTAGGCAATGAGAGAAGGACTGTACCTCCTTATTCACTAAATCCCAGCATCCTAGGAGAGTGTTGCAATACCTTACCTCCACTCATCATACCGGTTGTCTGCAAGTCAGACCAGTTGTCTTCCTGCAGTTCTGGAGGAAACTGCTGCCCATCTTGCTGTCCTTGTCTTCCAGTCCTCATGGCTGGGTCTCTGCAAATTGCACCTGCCCCACAGACCCATCTGTTGCTCTGCCCTTTCAGAGCACTGATGTCCCACCAGGGAACCCACCCCTTGTCCAACCCATTAATACTGGCTTGCAAACACCCGTTTCTCACCAAACCCTTTCATCCAGAGAATTGTGTGAATAAAGGTTGGGTGGGTCTACCTTGTGTTTAATCCTCTGAGAGGGGACTGCAAGAGTGTTAAAGACTAACACACAGACTTCTGGGGTGGAAAGCTGGCTCCCCAGAATTTTTGTGCTCATACCTTTACAAGCAATGTTGAGGTGGAGGAAGTCTCAGTGAAGACCCAGCTGTCTGCTTGCTGGAAGGCTGATGGAAACAGGTTTCCATCACAGTGGTACAGAGCAAGAGGAGGCAGTGTGACGCACCACAAGGCTCTGCCAGGCATTGAGCTCCTCTTGGACCTTTTGGGTATCCTTTCAGATACTACTCTCTCCATGTTCCAGCTGACTGATAGAATAAAATCTTGCTTGGGTCACAGCAAATGAAGTCTAAAAAGGAAGACAAGACTTCTAACACTGCTGTTTCAAGGGGGTGCCCTTTTTGGCAAGACACCGACTGTGCCCGGAATTTTTCCTGTCTCAAAAATGGTTCCATCTTAAGTTCTTGCACTACAGGAGCTATTTCAGTTGGGCACATATTCCTTGAGGAATATACCTTTGAATATTCCTCACAGCAGGGTATTCTTAATATGATGAGACATTGGCTCATGATCTGCATTTGGCTGATGCCAGCCATGATCAGCAGCCATTGTAGGAGACATGGTAATGGAAACCTGTGGTGAACTCAGGCAAAAAACAGTCTGTTGTGGCAGTGGCCTAATCCTGCCCGTCTTCTTATGAAGCACTCAGTCCTGATTTTAAAACTGCATCTGGTCAGAGAGACTATTCTTGGCCTTTCTTGTTTTTCACTGTCATCCCAGCTGCTCTTGTAATAGGTCCATAGTACATGGCCAACCTTCTGCTGAAAACAGAATTATTTTCTGATTGCCCTTGTCTTCATCCCAGCTTGTTCATCATCTCCCAGGGCAGCTTCCCTCCCTCTGTGAGGGCTGGGGAATTTCACATGGGGTGCTGTTTCACCTTTGTGGTTTAGCTGACAAAGCTTTTGGCACAGGATCAGGCTCATGATCACTGCTGGGGGCTGACGGAGAGCTTTTGTGTGTGCTTGACACAGCCTGCTCATCTAGGCAGAAGACAGCAAGAACTCTAGGGGTGTGACTCATTTGTTGGTTCCTTGCTGCCTGGGTCAAATGCAGGGCAGAGCTGGGCAGCAGAAACAGACCACTCAGCCTGAATCGCAGCTCACCTACCAGTCCTATAGGAATGGGGAACAGGCCCAGTCGATGCACACCTTGTCTCACGGAGGACATCCCTGGAAAAACCTCTGCTCTGTTCCTGCTTGGCCAATGCAGTGCTGGGGGGATGATAGGGACGCTGACTGGGTTCACAACAAAGCCATGCAGTCACTTGGTGTCCCCGTGTTTTCTATGAGGTGGTGGCACCTGTGCTCTGATATAGCTGTCACTTGCCATGACCTCTGAATCTCTCTTCGAGCAGATCCTCCAAACAGTAGGATTCCTTTCTCTCCTGTTTGGTGAAACAAGAGCGAGACTTCAAGGAGTTAACTGAACTAGTAAAAGCATTTTGCTTTGCTGGGCTAGGGGAGAAAATTGTGTGATGTTTTGTTTTAGCTTGTTCTGTTCAATGTCCTGTTCTGTCCTGCTTAGTAGACCAGCATCTGTTCATTATAGAAAGAATGGTAGGAGTAAAACACAATAGAGTACAAGGCCATAAATCTAGTAGAGTTTGATGTTTAAAGTAGATATAGGAGACCCAGAGCCAGGACTTTGTACGCTTGAAGAATCTGGGTCAGGCCAAGCTGATGAAGAGTATCAAAAATGACCACCAGGGGATGAAGCAGGAGGAAGAGACCACCTAAAAGTTGAGCCAAGAGAAGAGTCTCAAAAGCTCCGCCCAAGCTCCACCTAGACTCTGCCTAGTTATGAATATGTATGTTAGATGAAACTGTGTACCTGAAATGTATAAATTATTTGGTTTCCACCTTTTGAGTCAAGTTAGTTAGTCCAGAGTGAGCTGGTTAGCTTCCCAACATTGGCAATAAATACCTTTACTAATAAAATATCCAAAAGACTCTTAGCAGTTTCTGTTATTCCAACAGTTTTTTGGCATCATTGGCAACTTGTGTCCTATTTCACCATCCACTGGCCCAGTCTCTCTGCAAAAGGCTCAGTTCTTGTGGGATCTGGTACACTTTTGTGATTGCCCATTGTTTATGGCCTTCTGGTGGCATTGGTGTTAATGGGGTGGCAGGCTACCTGGCAGGCTACCCAAGAGTTCTGGAGGGTAGAACACAAGCTCCCACTGAGCACCATAAGCAATAGTTTTCCTGACACTGGGGCCTGGAGTGAGACAATTCACCCTTGTCACACAGCCTGATAGGGCTGAAAAATGGTCATAGCACAGGTGGGTACGCAGAGGTCAGTGAGTTGCCAGAGGTCATAGAACAAAATCCGTGTTGGGTCTGGGATGATGATGTGATACACTTTCTTCCTCAGCCCACTGCATTAATGACAGGGCCCTCCTGCCTCAGCTGGGCAAGTGGACCATCTATGCAGAGGTGCTTAGCACCTCCAGCAGGTGTTCGTGCCAACAGCCAGACCTCTGTCTTGATGTGTTTAATGCCAAGTGAGGAGGAGAAATGGTCGACAATAACACCTTCTCACCACAGCAGTCCCTCAGCTTTACAGAGGCAGGGAAGTCTGTCTGCCCACCCTGCACCGGCCAGCACAGTTGTGTTGTGTCAATAGCAGCAGCTTTCCTTCCTGGAGTAAACCTTGCTTTCTCCAGAAACCATGCACACATGATCATGCCCTCCCAGTGCAGTTAGTAATATAGGCCATAAATTGACAAAATATGGGACATAAATCAAGCTCGTCCAGAGCTGCAATTCTGTGTTGAGTGCTGGTGACGTTATCCCAGGCTAGCTGAGCTCTTCAACAGTGCACATGATATGAACCAGAAACCTCTGATGCAATTACAGCATTGTGTACAACACTGTCATGATATTAAGGCACAATAGCTGAGCAACCATGTCAGAGGTTTGATAAGCATTTTCAAACACTCTTTTTGATTAACATGCACAGAGACAGCGTTGACCTGGGGCCACTCCTGACAGTGAAGTGAAGAAGGAGTAGGAAGAGGGGGAGAAGGTGCGAGGAGGGTAGGCTAGGGGGCTATTTTGTTCTGGTGTCACAAAAGAGAATGAGAGAAAAAGAAAAGCAAAGGAAAAATTGCAAAGGAGTGAACAAAATTGAAGACCAGCAATGAAGAGCAAACCCCTTCTGTTGCCTGGCTGCAGGTGATGTGCCTGATTGTAAGACTTCCAGAAAGGAAGGCAGTCCCCCTCCTCAGGAATTCCTTATTGTCATAATTTTTGAAACTGTAACTATTTGATCTTGAAAAGACAGCTCAAGGTCCCCACCTTGGAGGCAAACAAAGCACTGGTTTCAACCAATATAACCCATGCACCCTCTGCCCAGGAGATGTGTTTGATGCCCCGTGGGGTTCTATGGGAGCATGTCCCTGAAGAGTAGCTCATCCCTACCCCTGTCAGGACCTTGTGGACACAGCAAAGTCCAGGAAGGTTGTGGTCCTTTCCTCAGTGTTGCCAGTGTCTTGCCTACAGGTCTCCACACTAAAAGTAAGATGTGGAAGCAGGGTCTCACATGTTTAATCAAGATGGATGGAGGCAGACTCTTCCTTCACTTCCCAGAGTAATTACTTCTTACATTTGGGGTTCTCCATCTTTAGGACTCTACCAGTGAACCCTTGATTTTAAAGTATTAAAGACCTCCATTGAGCTGCAGCAAAATGACAATGATATCTCACTGAAAATAACAAGAATAAAAGGGATGGCAATCTTCCCTAAGTGAGGCTTACACTGCTACCAAATTCCCCTGCTGCATCACAGGCAAACCCAGAAAGAGCATTACTTTTGGCATGAATACACTTCCAGATTGCCTCCATTATACTCTTGCATAAGCATTGTTGCCATCGTAGCTGGTAGTATGTGTTAGCCCATTCAAGTTTTGCAAATGTTGGCATAAGGAAGATGAGGAAAGGAAACCTCTGGGGCATAAAGCAGCCGGCTTGGAAGGCTGATAGCCAGGCCTGTCTCCTGGAGTGATGCAACAAGGCGGGGAAAGAAGTCCAGCTGAGGAGATGAGCAGAGTTTGCTTTGGCACGTGCCTTGCTTATTGTGAGAGAACCAACACCCAGAGAAAATGCTGCAAGCACACAGTGAACCCTCACATGATTAACTGCAAAAAAATCCCAATATGAGTAATGTTGCTGATAGGATCTGTAGTTGCAGGCAAATCAAGAAAGTTGTCATTTTTACAACAATTAAATTGCAGTTTTTATTGCCCTATATACAGGTGCAGGAGGGGCGCACATATGTGTGTGCACATGTATATATCCCACATAAAATAAACATTGTGTTGTACCTATCATTGCATTAAAAAAAAAAAAAAGGTGAAGTAGCATTAAATCGTGTATCTCTGTATCTGCAGGAAGCAACGGAGTAGCAGCTGCTTGGACACAGCTACTTCGAGTCACACAGCCGCTCTAAGTCAGCAGACCTTCACCAGAACAGTGAGAATTACGCTATTTCATGTCAGTCGGGAACACGTTTCTTAGCGGGGCAGCCTCCGGTTTCACGTGCACGCATTCCTCCTTGTTTTCGGAAGGAAGCATCTCCTGCCCACGGCAACGCAGGGAACGCAGCTGCCTTTGCCCGCTCCCACACAGAGGGGCACGGAGCCCCCTNGGCGGAGGAAGCGGAGCGGCCCCACCGCCACAGCCCCCGAGCGATATCGCGGTAATCCCCCCGTGTGATGCGGGCGGTGCAGCTCATCCTCCCCGCCCGCGCCCTGGACAGGCACTTGCAGGTACGTGACCCGCACCGTGTGTGTGGGTGCGTGTGCGGGGGAGGACGGGGGGTGCGTGTGTGCATCCAGCGGTGCCCGCCGCAGGGGCGGGCGATATTCCCCGTATCTCCCTTTGTGCGCAGCCCAGGGCTCTCCGGGAGGCTGCACCGGGCACAGGCACGGCCCCCCCCGGCCTTGTCGCGGGGCTCTGTGCGGTGGCAGGGGTCGCTGTGCCCCCCGGGCTGCATGGGGGGTGCCGGTGCAAGGGTGGGAGGGAGCAGGAGTGCCTGAGGGGTCATGGCTTGGCAGGACAGATGGAGCGGGGAGAACCACCCCCAGCCCACATTGCATCCTCTTGCAAAAAGAAAAGCGCCCCTTACTGCTCCCCCTGTCCCCACTCCCCCTCCCGGCTGAAATAGAGGTGGGCAGCCTCGGGGGGCCGCATTTTGGGGACCCAGGGGTCTGGCAGCTACGCCGAAAAAAGGGGGCAGAGGACCAGTGCGTGGCGGTGTGGTTTGGCCCCACGCGAGGTTCGGACCCTCCAGCACCTGCCGTAGGGGAGCACGGAGCGGCCCCTCTTGTCCCCGGCCCGGGCAGGCAGTGGGGGTGAGCGCTGGGAAAGGCAGCTCCTCACAAACTTGGTTTGCCACCGACAAGAGGCAGGAACGATAAGGGAAGCCAGAAAACTGTGAAGTATGCTCAGAAAGGATGATTAAGTGCAAAGGAAAAGAGTGAAGACGATGGAGAGATACATTGAGCCTTCTGCAGTTCAATTCCAGCTGTCAGAAACAGAGCCACTCTCCCGCTAAAGGAATAACTATGACACATATGTTAAAACTCACCTTCCATCTACATTGTTAATTGTTATAAATATCCCCTAAATGCAGCTGGCGGTTCAGTAGTACTAGATGTAGAATAAGGCTGTTTCCATTCATGTGAATGAGGATCTGTCATAGAAACGAAACAATACACCTGGCAAAAATGACATTCCTGTGTATGGATGTCTTGCAACATTTGAATTGTTAATCCATGAAGTTTGCTTTTGCCTGCGTTCTCTGCCATTCCCTCACTATTCCTCTCAGAAATACAAACTCTGCCAGTAGTGTTGCAGTGCTAAAACTGTGGTAGATGCTAAAGCTTGGCTGTGAACTGGCACAGATTGTAATGGTTTTCATTTTTCTGTTGATTTGTAGAGAAATGGGACCAAGTGCTTGGTGTGCTTGATAGCAGCAGTGAGAATTTGCATAAAACAAATTATGACATCCCTTTTCTACGTTCTGGATGGCAACTTTTCAGGTCATGAACTAGGCTTTTTTTTCTTAACCTTTTTTCTTCTTCAAACAGACTAACCCCAAAAGGCCTTTCCAGGTCGGGACTGAACAGTTCCTGCTTCCCTCGTGCCTGCCTCTGTTCTCAGTATGGTTCAGAGCTCAGGCTGACAGGGCTGTACTCATGTGGTAGTGCAATTAACCTAATAACCTCAGCCAGCACCATGCTGGGCCTGCACGCCTGCCCCACAGCACATGTGCATCATTTCAGACTACTTCCAACTGACTGGCATTACCAGGAGCCGGGTAAAATTGCCCTGGGGGTCAGATCTGCCAGTTGTCTCAGGCTGATTTTTCAAACATCATTTCAGGCTTGGCTAAACTTGTTTTTGCTCACTTCTAAAGCTGCAGAAAAGTCAGAAGTCAAGTAGTTCTTGCACTCCTCTGCAGTCCTGTGTTCAGCCTGGCACTCAACCTGCCTAAGTGATACCCAGATCCCCTCTTCCCTTTCCTGTGGTTTTCAGGAAAAATCTGTTTTCCAGCCATGTGCTCAAATTTATTAGTGCTTTCAAATCCTTTATAGGTAAACTAACAAACAAACATGGTAGTTTAAAAACCTCGCACCCAAAGGAGTAAGAGAGATAAGAATTGGCAAAAAGATCCTGCATGATCCAACTATGAACAGAAAGTGTTGAGGGGATATTAGGTGGTCTTACATGCAATGTAAAACTTGTGAGAGAGATCAGTCATGGAATTACTATGTCTGCTATTGTCAGTAACTCATTTCAAGAGTGTAGCAGGTGTCTTCTTTGCATTCCACTAAAATAGCTAGGTTTCCAGGACCTAAAACTTGTGGAAAAATGTTAACAGCTCGAGTACTTCTCTACCCATTGTTAGCAAGCTGGTGTTTTAGTTTGGCTTGTTGTTTGTTGTTTGGGGTTTTTTTAAGCAAATACATACTGATGTTTCTCCTGTACTGATGCATCTATTCACTTGGTAGCTGGTGTTACAGCACAAAGTTTCCTATAACTGAACTTACTGAAAGTTTCAAAAGCACAGTATAACTCTGTGAATCTCATTCACACAATGATAATGGGTTTGTAGTCACGAGTTCCTAAAGCAGCAGCAGTTTGCTGCTTTAGTAGTCCACACCTGGCAGTCACCGGGTGCACCTCCCTTAAGCGGCCACCAAACCTCTCCTTGAGGCCACTTTGACTGGGCTGTTGTGTGTCCATGCACTGCAGCTCCACTGGAGCTCAGAGTTACAGCGATAACGTCCTACGGTGTTTTTGGTCTCCCAGCCTCTCTGCCTCCCTTCCCTGTTACTTATAAAATGCAGACACAGGAGGTCTGAAGGTCTTAAATGTGGACGGACATGTAATCCTAGCCGTGGCACTCACTTCCACAGTGCCACTGCTTTCCACACCTGCACTCCGGGAGGGATAACCCATCGATGCATGGCTCACAGAGGTGGTGTGAAAATTAACTACTGTTTGTAAGGCACTTTCTCAGAATTCTGTGTGGCAATTAGTCCTACTGAGGATTGTTATGCATCTGGTAATTCAAGTGTAACTGGCTGAACATAGTGCTCTGCTTCCAAAGGTTATTGCTGCACACCCTTTTGCAAAGTAAAACAGGGTGAGATGAAGATAGAGCTCATTTTCATTGGCTTTCTAGTCGTTTTCTGTGATAAATTCTCAAAGAAGAGTATTAGTTTGAGTCAAATGTTTCCTTGATAGCTCTGCATAGTAACTGTAATGAACTTGAAAGACTTAAACCTTAGTACTATTAATGATGAAGAAGACCTGTGGAGCCTGTTTCATCTTCAGGTGCGTGACCTTGGCTCTGATTTGTTGATTTATTAACTTTATTTACTGCCCGTGTTGGTGAATTCTATTGCAACAGAAATTATAGCGTGTCAGCCCTCTCTTGTTTCCATGGTAACAAGTACACCTCACAGATTCCGTAATAAGACCCTTGGCTGACCACTGATTGTCTGCATTTTTATGGTTTAACAATTCTGGGCTCCGAAGTAAATAGAAGGTTTTTTTCATATGACTGTCCAAACTCAAGCATTCAAAATGAAAACAGAAATAAAATAATGGATGTCTTCAGCATGGTGAGAAAGTGTTGTAACTTAGTCGTACATACATGGCTAGGATGTAAGCAGATAGCATTCAGTATTGTTTTCTTCTGAGAAGGGTATAGTGAAAAGGACCTATCCAGGATCTTGGGTTTAGTTTGATCTTTGTAGAGCATCTCCTGTGGTTGACTCTTGTGTGTGCAGAGAAGTTACTTTGCCTGATATGGGGGCTATTCTCAATTACAGTTGTTTTCCATATTTTATGGGCAATCAGTTTTTATCACAGTCCTGGTATCACTGGAAAGTTAATTCATATTGCTTCATTCCCTTTTCTTATTTATTCTTTAGAAACAGGCAGAATCTGCAACTTTTGTTCACCTGACTGATATTAGCTTGGAGACATCACATGAGTTCTGTTGGACCCGGGCACCTATGTATTTTAGTCCTGTGAAAAGTTACAGGGACAAACGTTAGATTCATGGTGTTCACTGAGTGAGCACTGTGACATTCTGCAAGTTTTTATTTCTGTTGTTCAAGGTAATTATTTTCTAAAAGCAGTCATTGTACCTTAAATATTTTACGTATGTGGTTTACAAATAGTGCCGAAGATAACTGGAAGAGATAAGGTGAGAAAAGAGACTCTTTTGCCTTTTCCTCTCCAGCTTTGTTTATTTAATCAATTTTTCATCATTCTTTTTAGTATGGTCTGCCCTATTGTTTTCCTCTGTGATCTTCAGTAAAGTAAGTGTCTTTGGTCAGTGTGGACAATCAGGCAAAAAAACCCCCACTAACGTTTTTTAAAAGCAGGAATGTAAACATATAACAGTGGTCGAACATCCAAATGCACATGATAATTTACTGCTCATCTAGTCCAGTTCACAAAGCTTTCTTGACTGCTCAGTTCTATAGTTTCTAAGCTTTATTTTTCTGTCCCTTCACCTATGAACAGCTGCATTTTAATGAAAGAAATAGGCAAGAAATGTATCCATAATTATCTTCTATAGCAGGTTTTTTTTCAGAATATGTGTAAAGATGGCAGCAACTGAATTCAGTAATTTCAAATTTCACTATCTATCCTGTCATCGGTTAAGGCTGGACGAAAGAAAACCACTGATCTAGTAGGTTTACATTGTATAAGGGACCAATGGAAAAGAAAAACTCCTCAAGACAAAGGAAGAACACAGGGTGGAAGCTCCTTTGGAGAAATGTCTCAAACACTCTTAATGAAGCAACTGAAGCCACACTGTGAGATGTGCCATGAGATATGTGGCTAAGGGCTGTCCATGAGACGCTGTGAGATGAGTGGATGGCGTGCGGAGGGGCCGGATGACCCTTATCCCTGCAATCAGCCAGGTTAAAAGAGTAGTGTTAAGGTGGCTACGGTCCTGTTGCATCTTTGCGCTAAACCCACAGTCTTTGTAATCTCTTTGTTAGTCCCGATATTCCTCATTTACATATAAATTGGCTGCCACCCTCCAGTCCCCCCTCGCCCCACTTAGGCACGGAGGAGGGGTTGCCCGAAGCAACCAACATAAAAAAAGAACAGCGAGCTATGTTATGTGAGACTTCAGGACATCAAAGACCCTCTGTTGGCCAGCCCAACGCTGGACCCAGGACTGGTGATCTAGCTTTCTGGGTTTTTTCTTTTTTGGCAAAGTTTACCTATACAGCCATTTGCTAACTGTGTGCCTTCGTCATTCTATTAAACCATTGTGAGTTTTCCTTCAAATAAAACTGTTATATCTTAAAGGGCCACCGGTGTTGTTTCACTGCATCTCTAGCTCAAGGTATTTTGGAATCTGAGTCACTTTCCTCTCCCACTTGTGTTGGAAAGGCCTGAGGGATACCGACGTCTACCCAATAAGTGGGGAGGGAGAGCTGGGGAGTAACCTCTGAGGTATAAGGCAGGAGAGGTTTGAGCAGTGCCAAGACAACAGCTTCCTGGGAAAGGGCAGCTTGACTGCTGCCCTGTTTGAAGTATTCTCCCTCTTCTGGAATATAGTCTATTAGCAGAGTATATATGCTTTATCACTATGTTGTAGCATCATCACCATAATTATTATTATTTATATCAATTATATTTTAATAATAATGATAATAATGTTCTATTCTGTAGTCAGATGAGAGAGAAAAGACAGGTCCTACAGAGAAAGTGTCTGACTTAGAGGGTGAGAGAGCAGTAGTTCTTCTAGAATCTGCCCTGCTCCCAGTCCTATACAGTGATTTCCTGAATGATACAGTGGAAGAAATAACACAACTCTCTCTGTATTGCACGTGTGCAGAGCATGAGGCCAGAAAGAGATACAAAGATGTGGGAGCACAGATTCAAATTTCAAAATCATCTCAACAGGTTGGAGATCTGGACTGGAGATGACAGGGTGTGAGTTGTAAAACATAGGATTCTCTGTGGAAAGTGAAGAAAATGCTGAAATTACAAGCTAGGTAGCAACTTCTTTTGTGTTGTTTAGTTGTGGGGCTTTTTGTTTTCCTTTTTTTTATTTTTTTGTTTAAAGGAAAAAGTGTTCTGCAAAGGGAAGGAAGTAACTTTGCTCCATGACCATGGTGGATGGGACAGGAAGCAATAATTTTTGGTAGGAGGGAAGGTCAGGGCTAGGCAGACATGTACATGAGCCAGTGTGGTGTGGGCATAGGTGTGCAGAGGGTTGTCAGTAGCATGAGGAGAAAACCACAGTGGTGAAATGAAAACACTTCTCAATTGGCGTATCTTCACCTTTGTTCTCATCATGGTGCTGAAATCTGCCTAGATGTCATCCTGGTGCAGAAAAGTGTTAGAACAAGTACAAACCTCCTCTGGTTTTTTGCCTAGCACACTGGTATGGTTATTTACATTACTAACCTGTACTACAGTCAAATATTTCTATACAGTTGTGCACTGCAAGTTTCTAGAATGACAGCCAAAATTAGGGAAAGATTAGCTTTTCGTATGCGCTCGGTGCTGCAGTGTTTTCTTAACTTTTCTGTTTGTCTCCTCTTCTTAAACCTGAAGTCACAGTCTGTAATTTCTACAATTCTGGTATCTCTGCAGTCTAAGTATGGAGGGGAGAGGATGTATTTATGTTCTTTGCTAAGTGTTCTCCCAAAGCTGTAGAGAAAACCCTCGTCGCCCGGTGATAGTTTGCAAAATCTGCTGCAACACACCATAAGGAGCCAGCATATTTTAGCTGGTAACACTCCAAATGTCATAACTTAGAATTTGCAAAATATTGCAGGATAAAAAAGAATTAATGAACTATTCTCAAAATGTAAAAGCTGGCACCTTTTTTT